>ML839718.1:1663-42688 GCA_009831015.1 Picea engelmannii | reverse complement strand
TCTATCCTCGAGAACCCTCCGATAAACCTTATGCAATAACTAGCTAGACCCATAAAGGATCTGAATTCTGTCACATTATTAGGTGTTGACCATTCTCTAATGGCCTCAATCTTATCATGATCTACAACTATCCCATGTTTCGAAATAATATGCCCCAAGTAATGAATTTTCTCATGATAAAACGAGCACTTGCTCCACTTAGCATACATTTGATGCTCTCTTAGCACCTGTAACACCATCCTAAGATGTTTCTCATGATCTTCCTCTGACTTGGAATACACTAGAAAGTCATCCAAGAATACTATGATGAAATTTTCTAGATAGTCCCTGAATACACCATTCATCAGGCACATAAAAACATCAGGTGCATTTGACAACCCAAATGGAACCACTGTGAATTCATAGTGACCATACCTTATTCTTAAGGTAGTCTTGGTGATGTATTCATTCTTTATCCTTACCTGGTGATATCCCGACTTGAGATATATCTTTGAAAATATCTTCGCATCCTTCAATTGATCGAAGAGGTCATCAATCCTCAGCAGAGGATATTTGTTCTTTGCAGTTACTTTGTTCAATTATCTTAAATAGATACACAATATCAACGTCCCATCCATATTCTTCATGAACATGACCGGGGTACCTCAAGGTGACAAACTTGGATGTCTATACCCCTTCTTCATAAGCTCTTCAAGATGTAATTGTATCTCTTTCAGCTCTGGCGTACTCATTCTGTAATGAGATTTCGACACTGGAGCTACTCCAGGTATTAAGTTTACAGAGAAGTCAATATCTCTTTTCGGAGGTAGTCCAGGTACCTCCTGAAATACATCTTCAAACTCCTTTAGTACCGCATGATCTCCAATATCTAAAACTTCATCCTTATATGTTTCCTCCACATGGGCTGCAAATAATTGACAACCTTTCCTATAGCATTTCTTCATCTACATTGCTGAGATTTCTCTGATAGCAACAACTCTGGGAATTCCTTGAACTGTTTTCCAATTTCCTTCCTCATCCAAGAAAGTGAATGGCTTGTTACGACAATCCAATATGGCATGGTGTTGGTCCAACTAGTCCATCCCAATTAGATAGTCATAAGAACCTAAAGGAAGAACATTCAATTCAACATTTGTGCTCAGTCCCTTCATGTCCACTGGACACGACTTAACTAACTCAATGAATTTTTTCTTGGTTCCTGTAGATATCTACACTAACCAAAACTTCTCATGTTTTCTTCTCGACAAATGAAAACTTTCCACCACTGTAGGATCTACATAACTATGGCTAGCCCCTGAATCAATTAAAATAGTGAAGGGATGATTATTGATCATACCTTCCACTTCAATCATGTGCAACTGATATTCAACTTGCTTGTTTTCTAGGGCTGCGTAGATCCTTGGAATTATACTGCCCATGTCCTCCATTGTTTCATCCTGCTATACATTGTGGAGAACTCTCACTTTATGATTTCGGTGGGGGAAATCTCTGTACCTATGGTTCCCTTTACTACCCCAACATTCCATAGGTGGCGGTCTTGACATTTTCCCACCCACTTCAGCCTTCCTGGGCTCTCTAATAGATGGTTGTCCCTGAGGATTGTTTCTGAAAAAGGGTGGCTTAGATCCCTTCTTCCTCTAATCCATCTTGAATTTCTTCTTTTCTTTCCAAGCCTTCCAAAAAGTAGTCTTTTCTCTTTGTTGTTCATATAAGCATTTCACTCTCCTTATCTTTTCTTCCATATTTTTTGGGTCATCATACTGGATCTTGTCCCCAATGGAAGGTGTCAATCCACTTAGATACCTCTGAATCATGACAGTCTCATCTTTGATGAACAAAACATACTTCGGTAATTCAAAAAATCTTCGCTCGTATTCATCAATGGTCATGTTGCCCAGCTTGAGCTCAAAGAACTCTTTCATCTTTCTGTCATAGTATCTTTTAGTCAAGTATTTATTCTCAAAATGCCTCTTGAATTATTTCCAAGTGAAATATTTTGTCTCTAATGTGTTGCACCTGCATAAGATGATCCCACCACATGGATTCTTTTCCTTTCAATCAATACATCACAATTCTTCCTTCTGCATGAGAGGAATAATTCTGTAGTTGGAAATATTTCCTCATGCCGAGCAACCATGTTTCGACATCTTCCTCCTTCTTGTGTTCTCCATCAAACATAAGAGGCTTAAGCTTGTTCATTTCGCCCTTTAGTTCATCCACTCCATATCTCTTTTGCTTTCTAGTAGGATATGGGCTTGAACTACTGTCTGCCCTCCTATTGGAGTAACCTTGGGAGTGGTGATGGTTTTTACCAACGCTCCTTGATCTTCTTCCCTTAGAAGTCGGGTGACTCCCTGTTTTTCTTGAGTCTCTCTCCTTGTCCAACTTATTTTCTATTCTCTCTAGACTCTTTATCAACTTTAAGTTGAATTCACCTTATTTATCCTGAGATTTCCTGAGCTTTATATTATTTGTTTGGTGAGTTTGGGCATCTTTCTGCAATTTTTCAATGATCTTCATCATGTTTCCTTCCTTATCTATCTCTTCTCTATGCCCATTAGAGTTCGACCCTTCAACTCTCAAATGGACATCCATCCCTTTAGCTTCGTTCTCTGAACTGGAAGCATTATGTGTCTCCTCCATTTCTTTTGCAATCAGTAGCAACTCTATTTGGTTCTGGCACTCATTAAACTTCTGTAAGCATAATTTGTAGACAATCAGAATTTGTCAGGCCATTAATCCTTAATAAATCCCACAAAATTCATAAACAAATCTAAATCAAGAAAACATTCAGTTTTCATTCTCTGTGATTCTCATTCAATCAAGAATCCCTGCAGATTTCTACCTTCAAAACTCCGCTCTGCTAAGTTTTCGGGCACTAGCCCCTTTCTCTCAGTTCCCCAACCCACGCGACCATGGTTCATGACCAAGCACTAGATCAATAAGCGCGTACTCGGGCCTTCGACTTCATAAGATTTTCAAAGAACAAAACGATGGTCAATCAGAGTTCTGAGTTACAGGAGTCACACAGTAGGGTGGGTCAACAGTCCACATCTACCCAACATCCTATGACTGACACTTGTTGTGGAACCTTAGGCGTCTGAGTTCTGGGACTTCGGGGCTTCGAAAGATTTAACATCCGCACACCCTGAACCATTAATCTCCGAACACTCCCACATTATTACGTCACATCTCTTACACTTTTCCAAATTGCGTGGGCATGCAACAGTGGTTTAGAGTAACCATCCTTTCACCCCGAAATTCTCCTAATGCTCACACATAATCCCTCAGTGAAACCACGGTTTGGATTGCAGGACCACCTTGGATAATTATCTTCTGTGCAACTTGGGTCCCCACAATGTCTCTTGGTCATCAATCTTGATGTATCATGATTAACGCCAATGTGGGTCCTTTGACCCTTAACTACGTTACGTAACCTCGAGCCCCACTAACCCTACTCACACAGGATGCCACATGATGACATACTAGCGACTGATACATGGCCCATTCAGATGGGTGACACTCATCACGTTCCAAATACCATTTCAATCTTCCACGGGTTCTACACCCTTTGACATGTGGCACACATCCCATGTGTCCACGTCACCTTGAGATGATGTCATCATGACTTACCACTTTGGCTCTTCGAGAGATTTCACCCTTCAGTACTGTGTTTGACCTTTCGATATTGGTTTGATCCAACGGTCGATCTATCCTCTCCATATCCATGGTGTAGATCCACTTTAGAGCTTTGGGTTTTGGCCCTTCTCTTATTTCTGACATCAGACTTCACTGAAGTCATGAAGTCCGAAGGGATTCTGATTTAACTCCTCTACACCTTCCCCAGATCTTATGTTTGTAAGGGATTTCCCTTCCTTCCAAACATATCCTATGTCGTAGAACAAACTCTGTTACTCTGCGGATTTCCAAAGGAATTCACGACTAAATTCCTCACAACACTACCCGATCTGATGGTGATGAAGGATTCTCCTTCTCCCGATGGATCCTACGACTCCAACACCCTAAGTGTTAAGAGCTCTCTCTCTCTCTTGTCAAATACCACGCCAGCTGCAGTTTTATTCTACTGCTACTCCTCCTGAGCTTTGTAACATGGCCAAGTAACCCCTTGGCACTCAGAAACATTCTAAGGTTTAAAATTGGTTCCATCCGAACACCATTTCCACTTGAAACCTTGGGTATAAAGACCACTTATCTGGCCCATCCAGGCTCAGCATTGAAACTATGGCTCTGATACCCTATTTTAACGTCCCCGTCCATCAACCCGACTTGCAGACAATGCTACTACGCAAAAACATTCTCATACATATATAATATTCTTATAATGAATATGCATTAAATCAAATTAATACATTTAACATGGATTTACTTCTGTCATACAGACTTAAACATAATTAACAACAATTCAAACTTGCAATGAAATACATGATAATATTTCAAGACACAGACATGCATCACATATAAATTAAGTACATAATTAATACTTATATTTTAAAATGGTGTAACACCACCAACTGCATGAAGAGCTTCCACGAATCTCCCAGCCTTAGACTGCGTTGCTCATCACTCTCATCAGTAGGTCACCCCCGAGATGGGACTAAGCTCCATTGGGAAAGGGAATCCTAGGCTAGGCAAGGTCAACAGGAGACACACAATTTATGAGGAAGGATTCTCTCCTAGAGCCACTTATGCCCACTGCTCCCAGACTCCCATTCCCCACATGCCTGCCCCACCCCAGGAGTATACACCTTCACTATCACCAAGACAGTCCTTCGACTGCTAAACCTCCCTTTCTTTGGGCTTCAACAATAGGTTGGACCAGAATTCTCTGAGCTCTGTGGAAGCTATAGGACCCCTTCCAGGAGTTCTCACTCCCTCTGCACACTCTCTCACCTGGAGAGAGTCGCTCACAGGCCTGACAACCTGCCTCTTCAACCACAACCACCTCTCTCTCCTGGAGAGAGTGTTTCACACATGCCTAACAACCTGCTTCTTCAGCTCCATTCCAACACAAGGAGGACAACAAATGGCTCAGCTAGGAACAAATGACAGTAATAAATTACACTCAGCCAAGGGCTTGCGTGGCCACAATATCCCATAGTTAAAACACACACGGAATAGAAAATTACGGTATTGTTAGGTTTCTTAGAAGATAGTAACCCAATAGTTAAGCACGGGCTCACATTTGCAGTGTGGATAAACTGGGTTCACAGGACACACATGAGACACAACACAGTCCATGGTGTTTTCCACTGGTTTTCAGGGTGCGTGACAAGGAAATTATGTAGAGGTCAATGATGGAGACCAAACATAGAGACTGGGCAAAATTCATAGGAATACACCAGTCGCTCACATAATTCTCACTATTTTAGGTCTTAGAGTTGCGTGAGGTACAACGATCAGACACAGACGCACAATATGACAGACAGTGGATGCCCGAATTGAGAACGAACCCCCAAATCAGTTGACACTTCATATTTTAACCACATGCACCCAGGTCTACACTTGTCTTCCTAGATCTGCATGCATTCTCTTTTTCACACGTTGGAGTTGGATGCGTTTCCTCTCCGAGGACTTAGGATAAAAACATGTTTTGTCACACAACTTTCGAATAATAATAAAATATTATTATCAAGGACTTAAGCCCCTAAGATTAGCCCCTCTTTCCAACCTTTAAACCCCCTCTCCCTTACCCATTCTATGGAATCTTATTCCCCCATCACTCTTTCTTCATGGTCGGTCATCACACAATAATGTTTTATATATTATATTAATGATCTGCATAATTACATATACAAAATCAGGCTCCTGACCTTAATACTTAGGCTCTCCCGCCTAATAAAAACATAATCCCCCTAGATTATCAATACTTGGCCCACCAGCCTACAAAACATGATTACAATTCATAATATAACTGGGGCACTACCGAGGAATATTACAATCTAAGTCTAGAGAAAATGTAAAAGTGCAAAGTCATCAATTCCAAATTTGTAGAGAAGTTGATTGGAGCATCCTTTTCTAAATATGAAATTTGTTTTTCGTTCAAAATTATTAATCCTATACATGCCAAATATAAAATTTGTCATAGTTCTTTCTATATTTTCTTCTATAGGGGGTAGGAGTTATCCTTTGAGATTTATTGTACCAATAAAACGAGTGCAAAAAAGGGTGAAATTGTTGATTTCAGAGGGCCATAAATTTTACATTTGAAGTACGAACAAGGTATGGGTACAACCATAGGAAAACATGATGGAAGGTTCATGTTCTCCTAGGAATCATTTAGTGTTTTATAAATATGTGGGAAAAAGAACAAACAAACTCTATGAACGATGCAATTGTTCAAAATGAAGATTTTCCAAATAATGTCAAATTTTGGAAAAACATTTCCAAGTGATACATGTACAATCTAGATGTTAGTATTGGGTAAGAAGACTGAATACACTCATGGTGGTGCCTATGCATAGGTCTAGACTCACATTTGGAGTTCATCAACTTGGGAAATAAAAGGGTATTGTTTATGAGCAAGGGAACACTCAAGCGGAGAGTGTTGTGTCAAGGTATTTGTAACAAGAAGATTGTATTTCCTATGAATAATACTATGTGGGTTTCTTGCATATTATAAATTCCAGTGTACAAGGGGCATGGAAGTAGGGAATATCTTGTAGAGTTAGTTGAGGCAATAAAGAGCTTGCAGAGGAAGTGTAGAACTATATAGAAGGTAATGAAAAATAGATAAAGGAATTAGGAAGAGCATAGAAAACTTAGTATTAATTTGTTTCACAATATGAATGACTTGAAAAATCATGTCAACGAGGATTCTCATAGAAACATGAAGCCGAAAGGTGAATAATGACATTAGTAGGCACATAAAGGTAAAGTGAATCTGATAAATGAAAATATTGGTGTAGAATAAAAGAAAGGATCTCATGAGGTGATGAGTGACTCATAGGATGGGTGAGTCATCTTTGTGTGCAAGCATGGAAATGTATGAAAAAGAATTTCTAGCTATGAATTAGCTATTTTTATAGAAAAAGGGTATTTAGAGTAAGAAAACCACTCATGTTATCAAAGTGCATAGTGGAAGCAGGGTACAGTTACAAAGAATTCAAGGGACATAGTAATAAAGGTTATTCACTTAGAAGTGCCAATGGAGAAATATATCACTCCATTGGGAATAGATCGGTTCTGAGTATACAAGTAGGGTTTCACAGTGAATTACTCGATGAAGTAAAGAAAAATGTTAAAAAATCGAGAAAGCCAGTGGAAAACTAGAGAGAATGGAAAGAGATGTCATAATGTTAATGGTTAAGATGAATCAAGGATATTGCAGTATCAAGACAATTGAATGATATAAAGTACATCATTCCAATGTGCTAGAAGGTTCCAACAAGGTAAGGTTGGAGCATTATTTCCCAAGTGGAAGTAGTTTCCAATAGGGCATATTGGATGGAAATGAAAAATGACGTCCAATCTGAAATTTTTTGGAAAATGTTCATGTCGAGGAACATCACTGCACATATGAGAATAATGATAGTGCACAGAGCTATAAGGATCTATAAGTATTCGAGCACAACTATGTGAAGCACATGATCTGGATTATTTTTCAACACAAAATGAGAGCAGAGATATAATAAATAAATGCACAGAGATACCGTGGATATCCAATAATATAACAGAAATGTATCAGAGATGAAATCATAAACAAAGAGATACAATAATACATGATTTCTATTAATGAAAGAAATGTACAGAGACTGTAAAAATACAGAGTGAAAGACTCGCTAGAATGGTGGCATCTTATCTCTGAGAAGAGATGTGACGGCTACTTGCATTTGCCAGAAGATGATTACAATGAGGCTATGAAGGATATCTTACAATAAATAGGAATTCCAAAAACCCTAGACATCCAAAAACCTAACCCTAGGAGATGAAGCGCCAAAAGTCATGTGGGCCCCGTTTGGGTAAGTTAGTACATCAACTTCCCGGGGTCGTAACTTTTGCATACAATCTCCGTTTTAGGTGCACAATAGCTAGTTGGAAAGGTATCGTCGAGGAGATTAATTTAGGGGGATCAATCAAAGCCTTTGGTTATAATTGAGAACCATGATCTCTAAAAACCTTCATTTAGGCCCTCAAAATGGCCCCAGAAGTTAAAAACTGCTAAAAATAGTAAATCACCAAAATTGTCAGAAAACTGTTTTGAGCCAGTTGGAAAAGGTGGGTGGCCACCAATATCCACCTGGATTAGCACAAGAAGATAACATAGATATGAACTAAAGTGTGTATTGGGTGGGATGCATGATGCATACAATGAAGCTAGAATGCATGTGCATGAGTAGGCATGATGAGATTAAATGCTTGATGCATATTGATGTGCATTAGTGCATGTGGGAATGTTTGGAAATTCTTATGAAATGACTATAGAATAATAGTATTATTATAATATATATGTGAAATAATGAAGTTATGATAATTGGATATGATTAATGATGGATTGTGTATCCATGAAAATCATGTATAACATGGTTGAAGATGTGGATGATGTTTCTGTCACATGTGACATACATTCATATGAAGAAAAATGAGGATGGTAAGAATTTTGATCAAGAGAGTTGGTGAAGGGAGCCTGTGAGATTCTATAAATACTAATTGATCAAGTAGAATCAAATAATTTGATGACAACCATGCATGTATGCATTGGGTTTCTTATGATGCATAATTACTTAAGGGAATTGAGGTAAGAGTTACCTTAGTTAAATTTCAATATTTGACTTGATTGTAAAGGCATAGGACCTTGAGTATACAGATGTTATGTAAATTATTGTATGTAATTATATGAAATTTAATTTCATATTATGTTATGTTGGTTATGAGATCATAACCAAGTGAAGTCAGGAGACATACTCCTTCTATATAAATGAATTCCAATAGAGATATCCATGTGCAAGGCCATGTTGAGGTTGGATACAGAATGGATATAGCATTGTACAAGTGCTCAATGGTATTTCCCTATATAATTGATGTTTGGACTACAACCCCTTTTCCAACATGGAAAAACACTAAAGGATTATATTCCTGGTGTTGTGTATGAGTCGAAGAGGAAAGTATCCAAATGGTTGGGAAAGTAAATGGGGAAGAGTTTGATGATGTGTTAAAGAATTGTCTAGACCTTTCAACTCATGTAGTACATGATCACATATATAGGTGGTATTTTAGAGTCAATACAGGGATGTAGTATGTAGATGTGGCCATGGGTATTGGGACATCAATTTATTTGTAATGTTTGATTGCATTATAGCCTGGAATGGTAGATAATATATATACAAGAAATGGTAGTTTCTTTCCATTTAATATGAATAATAGATGAAAGTGATTGAATTATTGGTAAGATACAATTCTGAAATCATTTCATGGGATCTTGTAAATGTTGCAATAAGATATAATGTGTATGATTAATGACAAAAATTTCGGCTGAATAAAAGTTGAGAGTAATTGTAGTAATCTAGTTATAAAATAGTATGAAGAACAAAAATAATTAGCTATAAATGGAAGAGAAACAATGATATAACCAGAACAATAGCACAATAATACTAGAATAATACCATAATAACACAAGAAATATCACTTTGATTACTGAGAGAAATGTTCACTTGCCTCTTCGAGGGGGAAACCTACAATAGAGAAGAGATCTATTACAATAATATCCAAGAAAAAACTTATCATGCCCTCTACTCTTATTTATACTAAATCTATATATACAAAAGAACAATCTAGAGGAAGATCCTTCTACAAGCATAAGCTTCTATTAGCTCTTATTACAATTGACTTATTCCTCCTTATTGATAGGCCTTATTAATATTGAACTTTATTACATGGAAATATATTATTCTACCCACTTGAGGGGTTAGGTAGGTTATGTCCCTAACATTCCCTCCCCCTTAAAATTAGCCATGTTCTCAAGGATTGAGATGAGGAAATTGTTGCAGAATGCTAGATGGCTCCCAGGTGGCATCAGTTGGAGTTGTATCTTTCCAATGAATAAAGACTTCCTTGATGATGCACTGACGAAGATGACGCTCACGCTGGTTCAAAATGGCTTGTGGCTGCAACCAGATGGACCCTTCTTTAGCCAATTCAGGAAGGCTGGTTTGAGTTTAGCACTTAGTGTCAATCACCTTCTTTAAGCAAGAGACATGAAAAACAAGATGGATATTGGAAGAACTAGGAAGAGATAAATGATAGGTCACCTGTCCCACATGCTTTAGAACTATATAAGGACCATAATATTTGGGCACTATTTTCTGACAATGTTCATCTTTGAGTGAAGTTTGTTTATAAGGTTGCAAGCGAAGAAATACCTGGTCGTCTTCAACAAATTTTCATGTGATTCTAATCCATAGCCAAATTCTCTTTGAGGTTACAAAGAATAACCTCTTGAAATGTGAGCATTTGGTCAATCGCCTGAACCTTTGAGACACCTGGGATGTAGTAGAGAACAAAAGGTGGATTTTGTCCATATATTTCTTCAAAAGGAGTCATGCAAGTAGCAGTATGGTAAAAAGTGTTGTACCACCATTCAAATAATGGTAACTATTGATCCCATTGATTTTTCATTTCAGAGGAAAACCACCTCAAATAAGTCTCCAAACACTTGTTGAAAACTTCAGTTTGACCATCAGTTTGGGGACGATAGGTTGTGTTGAGATGCAATTGGGTGCCTTGTAGCCTGAACATTTCTTTCCAAAAATTGCTTGTGAAAGTGGGGTCTCGATCAAAAAAATAGAATGAGGCATTCCATGAAGCTTGAAGACATGATCCATGAAATGTTGAGCAAGAGTGGATGCAGTAAATGGATTTTGCAGAGCACAAAAACGAGCATACTTACAAAGACAATCAACTAGCACCATGATGAATGACTTATTTCCTGATTTAGGTAACCCCACAATGAAATCCATAGAGATGTCTCTCCAAATAGCTGGTGGAATTGGAAGCGGTTCAAGTGTTCCATGGGATTTGATTGTTTCTCCCTTGTTATGTTGAAAAACATCACATTCAACCAAAAAAGTGTGAACATAATTTTTCATACCATCCTAGAAAAAATAATGTTTGACCCTATCATAGGTTTTTGTAAACACTGAGTGCCCAGTTGTGGAAGTATCATGAAGCTCAGAAAGCACCATGGATTTAAGTTTTGATTGTTTACTTAAATACAAATGACCTTTGTAGAAAAGCTCATCATTGTGCCAAGAGTACCTTAGGGAAACTGGAGAATTGTCTTGCAATTGTTGGATAAAGTGTGAAATTTTAGGATATTGTATCCATTCCTGGCGAACATCTTGGAGCCAATCTAGGACAATGAAGGATAGGGAGAAAATGGAACCTTCATCTTCATATTTTTGAGAAAGAGCGTCAACAAACACATTTTCATTTCCTTTCTTGTAAATGATCTAATAATCATATCCAAATAGCTTAGTTATTCATTTTTGTTTCTCTAGAGAGGAAGGTCGTTGCTCTAGAAAATACTTGAGGCTTTGATGATCTGTCTTAATTTGGAAGTGTTTTCCCAAGAGAAAAGGGTGTCAGATATCTACTACATGAAGAATAGCCAACATTTCCTTTTCATAGATTGATTGGCCCAAATGGCGGTCTAATAATTGTTTGTTGGTAAAGTCCAAAGGTCTTCCCTCTTGCATAAGGACTGCTCCTATTCCTCTCTCAGAGGCATCACATTCTAGGAAAAAGGTATTTGTGAAATCAGAAAGGGCCAACACCAGAGTAGTGCACACAATCTCCTTCAATGCTTGAAAGGACTGATCAGTTGTGGGAGTCCAAGTGAAAGAATTATTTTTAAGTAGAGCAGTGAGAGGCACCACAATATTGCCATAATTCTGAACGAACTTACGATAATATCCTATTAAACCTGGAAAACCATGCAAGATTTTGATAGTCTTGGGGCGAAGCCAATCCTGCATGGATTCAATCTTCTTAGGATCCACCCAGACACCAGACTTGCCAACAATATGACCCAAGTACTCAACTTCTGAGGCGCAAAAAGAACATTTAGAAGAGTGTTTGAGAAAAAGTTCATGCTGACGGAGTATATGAAGAACTTGATCCACATGGGAAAGATGGGATTTCCAAGTTTTAGTCTAGATGAGAATATCATCAAATAAAACTAAGACAAAATGATGGAGAAAAGGATGGAAGACATGATTCGTGAGTATTTGGAAGGTGGAGGGGGCATTACATAGGCCAAATGGAATGACCAAGAACTCATAGTGACCCTCATGAGTTCAAAAAGCAGTCTTGGGGATGTCTGTGGCTTGCATACAGATCCGGTGATAGCTTGAACGCAAATCAAGTTTTGTGAAATACTGAGCACCACTCAACTCATCCAAGATATCATCAATGAAAGGAATGGGAAACTTTTCCTTGATGGTTAGTTTATTGAGGGCACAAAAGTTAGTACACATGTGACACGTACCTTCTTTCTTAAGTACCATGACCACAAGATAAGAATAAGGGATTTTACTGGGGCGGATAACACCCACTTGGAGCAATTACTGCACGATTTTCTCAATTTCATTCTTTTGGGAAAAGGGATGACGATAAGGGTGAACATTGGGAGGAAGACTACCATGAACAAGGGGTATGGAATGATCATGAACACCATGAGATATCAGAATTCCCTGAGGAGTGGAAAAAACTTCTTGGTGTTTGGAGAGAATAGATTGGAGGTCAAGATGCATAGAGGGTGTCTCAATCGCATGAATAGAATGGAGTTGAGAAATAATACTAGAGTATCCTTTCTTGAGGATTTTTTCCATGCGATGGGAACTGATGATCTTAGGAGAACCAACTGTGAGACCTTGGAAGTGATACCTTTGTCCCTCTTGTTGGAATTGCATGGTTAATTCCTTAAAATCCGTAAGAATAGGACCCAAAGTGCGTAGCCATTCAACACCTAGCACAATGTCACACCCACCCATTTCAATGGAAAACATATGAGATTTCAGGTGGTAATGTCCAATCTGAATACATACATTTTCACAACTCTCACCACATTTCATGGACCCACCATTGGCTATCATGATTTTAAAGTTATTGACAACACGGATATAACAATTGGTTTCCTAGGCAATGCGATGATGGATAAAATTATGGGTTCTACTACTATCAACCAGGATGATGACCTTCCTATTCTTAATATAGCCAATGAGCTTGATGGTTTGGGGAGCAGGGAAACCAGTGAGAACAAGCAGGGAAATGAGTGGTTCAACTACAGGTGGGTCAGTGGGCTTCGGGCTAACATCGGGAAGGGATGGCTCTTCAACAATTGGAACTGTCACATATTCTTCAGGAACATATTCGGAAATGTCCATAAAAATATTTTGTTCCTTACACTTCTTCCCTAAAAAATATTTTCATCACAATTATCGCAAAGACCCTTTAATTGGTGTTTAACCATTTCATCTTTAGTTAATTTATGGACCTTGAGGGGGGTGACATGGGGATTGGGATTAATGGGGTGAGGGTGAGGAACAAAAGATGGTTTTTTGTTTTGGTAAAAAGCAACTTGTTGGGATTCTTTAGCACATTTAGTAGATTCCAACCAAGTCCAAGGGTGGGCCATGAGAAACTGGGATCAAAGTTCATCATTTAGGCCACTCGTAAAACATTCAGAAAAAAAAGCATCTAGCATGCCCTCGGTTCGAAAGGCCAAATCCTCAAAAGAAGATATAAAGTCTTCCATTGTGCTTGATTGTTTCAACTTGGTCAAACGACCGAGATAGTGGGTATCGGTGTCAAAGCGAGCATAGATATTAGCAACAATCTGGGTCCAAGAAATATACCCTTGATGTGAATTTTTATGCCATTGCCACAATTTCCATTGTTATGGATCTAGATAGAGGACAACATAGTGAAGTTTGACCAATTCATCAGTAATACCATGTAGAGAAAAATAATTCTCCCTTTGAGTGACCCAACCCATAGGATCAGAGCCATCAAATTTATTGACCTCGACACAAGAAAGATGGGGGTCAAGATAAAAGGATTTGGATTGAAGATGCAGAGAATGAGATGATTCAATAGCATTGGGTTGGTCCGAGAAGGAAGGACCAGAAGAGCGGCTAAAACACTGGTTAACAACAGGATGGAGGGTGTTAAATTGGTTCATGAATTTGGCATCCATGGTGTCCAATTTTTGCTTGTCGTGGGTTTCTAATTGTGCAAGGCAGGAATTGGTAGAGGCAATTTCAACTGTCATTTGATTGATGGAAGCTAGCAGGTCTTGGTTGTGAGTGGTGGCCATTTGGAAAGGGGAAGTGCGGGTAAGGAAAAATGGGTGGGTGGGACCACAAAAAGGAATTATAAGTGATAGGTACCGTGACGATCAGGGAAATAAGAGAAATAGAATGGAATAGGTGGAAAAATGGAGAAGCTGAGAGGGGCTCGGGTCCACTAGAAAAAATGTTAAAAATGAAAGGTATGACTGCGATCAGGGAGAAAAGAGGAATCCAACAGGATAGGTCTCAAATAATGGTTCCAACAGGATCCTATGGAGTTATACTCCAATATGAATAATATTGCAGTGAGGAAATGCCCAAATGCTTAGCACGAAGAAATGTGTAGGAATTTTGCAACTCAAATGCAGGAGACACAATTGTGCGGTAATAGATCTTGTCTCTTCTGTTTTTGTTTATGTACCAAGGGTTAGGGTATTAAAGGGTTCTACAGACAAGGGTTTTCCCTATGCTATATCTCTCTCTGATATATGTGTGGGGTCCAATAGTAGTACTCGACCCAATATCTTAGGGCACCAACTAAGGAGGATAGATTGTGCCCTTAGCCATACTACCTGACTACACCGGTACTAGAGAGTATCTTCCCGAGTGTTGTTCTCAGTGGCACTATATAAGTCAGGCGACCGATCATTTTATCTATGGAGGACTTCAGGAAATCTGGGCCGATCCGTATACAAGTGTTGTCTGATGCACTACCACTCGAAGGGGTACCAACAGGGATTACAAGGGTGGCCAACAAATGTGCGCTTAAGTACCACTTGTATTTCCTGTGTGTATGAATCCTCAACTATGGGTTTATGCGCGTAACGACAAATTTATGTATCTTTAATATGTCAGAATATGTCTCTACCTTGAAAAACATTTAACCCACAATTTTCTGTCAAGGAAGGTGCTCTGATAGCACTTGTAGTATTCTAGTTATAAAATAGTATGTAGAACATAAATAATTAGCTAGAAATGGCAGAGAAACAATGATATAACTAGAACAATACCACAATAATACCAAAATAATAATAGAATAATACCATAATAACACCAGAAAGAGCACTTTGATTACTGAGACCAATGTTCACTTGCCTCTTCGAGGGGGAAACCTCCAATAGAGCAGAGCTCTATTACAGTAATATCCAAGACAAAACTTCTCATGTCCTCTACTCTTATTTATACTAAATTTATCTATCCAAAAGAACAATCTAGAGGAAGATCCTTCTAGAAGCAAAATAGTCTATTATGTCTTCTTACAATTGACTTATTCCTCCTTATTGCTAGGCATTATTACTATTGACCTTCATTACATGGAAATATATTATTCTACCCACTTGAGGGGTTAGGTAGGATAGGTTCCTAACAATAATGTAGGAAGAATGGTCTCATATATCGTAATGGTGTAAGCCAATAAAAAATACTGATGTCTGCTACTACAAGAGCCAAACATTATGAGAAGGGATCTCATATTGGAAAATTTGAATTTCCTTATGAAATATATTTGAATTAATAAGTGAAATTGTTATGACAATATCTCATGATAACTATATGTGTGTGATATAGATGGTATAATGGACATTGTGTTGGATAGTTGGTTGTCATTTATGTTGTTGGATAGTTGGTTTTCATTGATGTCAACATAAGTGGTTGTCATTAATGTCAACAAATGTGATGGGTTCATTTGAAGAAGTCCACAAGAAGCCACAGAGGTGTCTTCATGAAGCCCGATGTTGTTTGAGGAATAAGGATATGAGGTACAATGTAAATGTAGGTAACACACTCATATATGGATATTCCTTGGCATGATGTTTACAACGGTAGGTGGAACATCACGTAGTTCCTCACGGTTGAGGATTTATGATGTCATGTAGTTGGACGTTGTTAGGGTCCTAACCCACACATAGGTAGAACAATATATTCAGATGTAATAAAGCTCAATATTAATAAGGGCTTTCAATAAAATAGAATAAGGCGGATGTAAGAAGACTTAATAGAAGCTTCTGCTTCTAGAAGGATCTTCCTCTAGATGCTTCCTTTTAGTATAAATAGTAGTCGAGGGTAGGAGAACCTTAGCTTGAATAATATTTTAATAGATCTCTATTCAACTGGAGGTTTCCCCCTCGAAGAGGCCTGTGAACATTGCTTTCAGATTCAAAGTGTTATTTCTGTTATTATTCTCTTATCATTTCAGTGTTATTGTGGTGAATGTTCTGGTTATATTGTTGTTATTTTTCCATTACTAGAATTTTATTTATGTTCTGCATACATTTTATATCTGGTATATTACAAGTGGTATTAGAGCACTTTCCTCGGCAGAAAGTGTGGGTTAAATTTTTTTTCCAGGGTAGAGATGTATTCTGGTGTATTTAAGCCATGAAAATCTATCGTTACACGCATAAACCCATGGTTGAGGGATTCATACACATAGGAAATACAAGTGGTACTTAAGTGCACATCTGTTGGCCACCCTTGTAACCCCTATTGGTACCCCTTCGAGTGGTAGCGCATCAGACAACACCTATGTACGGATCAACCTAGATTACCTGAAGCCCTCTTTAGATATACCGATCGATCTCCTGACTGCTATAGTGTCACTGAGAAAAACACTCGGGAAGATACTCTCTAGTACCTAGGTAGTCAGGTAGTATGGCTAAGGGTAGAGTCTATCCTCCTTAGTTAGTTCCCTAAGATATTGGGCAGAGTAATATTGTTGTACCCCGCACGTATATCATAGAGTTATAGCATAGGGAAAAACCTTGTTTGTAGAACCCTTGAATACCTAACCCTTGGGGACATAAACATAAACAAATTTAAACAGACAAGATATATTGTCGTGCAACTGTGTTCAGGTTTCCAAGTAAATACACATTTATTTCTGGTTAATCATTTGGGCATTTCCTCTCTGTAGTATTCTTCAGACCAGAGTATAACTCTGCAGGTGTAAAAAAAAAAAAAAGTCTGGAATTTTTTTCACCATTATTTGAGACTTATTCCATTGGATTCATCTCTTCGCCCTTATCACATTCATCCATATCATTTTTCGGCAAAATATTTGACCCCGCCCGCCCCCTTTCAGTTCCCCCATCCTCATGGCCCATACCCATAGCCAAGACTTGGAAGCTCACTTCAACACCTTGCAATATGGTCTCATCAAGACCCAACAAGAAGTGAAACAACTCAGTGCCAATGTTGTCGCCATCAATACAAGCATGCAGTCCTCAATGGAGGAAATCAAAAAATACCTCACCACCCATCTTGAATCAGTCTTTTTGGAACTCTGCACCAAACTGCATATCCCTACAGATAACCCTTCCTCTTCCTCACCTCCACATACTGAAGGTGCCCACTCCTCTCATTCTCATAACTCTCAGAACCATCACTTTCAATGTGGCCTATGCCTTCTACAGGTGGATGTGACCAAATTTGATGGCTTGGACCCCACTGGTTGGGTAACCCAAATGGAACATTATTTCTCTTTATACGACATTACAGATGACTTGGCCAAAATCCGGTATGGTGTTCTCCATCTAGATCAAGAACGGTGGCAATGGTGGCAATGGAGAAAAACTTATCGTCAAGGGTATATTGCTTGGACACACTTTGTGGAAGAGATTTATGAACGCTTTGACACTGACACCAACCATTTGGGCCATTTGACAAAGTTGAAACAATTAGGAACAATGGAATAATTTATAGCTTCCTTTGAGCACCTAGCTTTTAGAATAGAGGGCATGTCTGATGCCTTTTTCAGAGAGTGTTTTATCAGCATCCTCAAGGATGAGATTCGGGCCCATGTACTCATGGCTTGGCCTCAGAGTTGGGTGGAGGCTACTAAAAGAGATAAAGAAGCACAACAGGTTGTATCTTTTCAAAACCAAAAACCCTCCTTTATCCCTCACCCTAAACCAGTAAATCCCACTACTCCCTCTGCTCCACTAAAGATCCAAAAATTGACCAGGGCTGAAATGGCTGAATGCCAACTCAAAGGCCTTTGTTATAACTGTGATGAAAAATATTTCCCGGGCCACAAGTGTAAAGAACAAACTCTTTTTATGGCCATCTCCGAGGATATTTTGGAAGAGGATGTAGAAACTCCCTTTGTGTCCGAGTCACCTGAATCCACTAACATAACCCCTCCCTCAGACCCTCCCGAAGTAGAACTGGTCATTTCCCTCAATTATCTCACTGGCTTCTCCGCTCCCCAAACCCTTAAGCTAATCGGTTACATCAAGCATCGAAAGTTCATCATTCTGGTTGATAGTGGCAGCACCCATAATTTCATTCATCACCGCATTGCCCAAGAAACTCATTGCTACATCCATGTCGTCAATAATTTCCAAATCATGATTGTCAATGGTGGTTCCATGAATTGTGGAGGGTGTTTTGAAAATGTGCGTCTCCAAATTGGTGACTACCACCTAAAATCCCATATGTTTTCTATCAACATCGGAGGTTGTGACATTGTGTTGGGTGAAGACTGGCTAAGGAATTTGGGTCCCATTCTCATGGATTTTAAAGACTTAACCATGCAATTTGACCAGGAGGGCCACCAATATAAGTTCCAAGGCATCACCGCCAGTTCACCTGAGATCATTAGTTCCCATCTCATGGAAAAGATTCTCAAAAAAGGTCATTCTGGTGTTATCTCCCAACTCCATGCCATACAAGCAACTGAGACACCCTCGGTCCCACAAGACCTCCAAGCCATCCTTTATAAACATTAGTTGGTATTTTCCACTCCCTAAGGACTCCCTCCTTCCCGTGGTGTTCATGATCATTCCATTCCCCTTGTACCTAGAATCCTTCCTCCCAATATTCGTTTGTATCATCACCCCTTTTCCAAAAAAAATGAAATTGAGAAAATGGTCCAGGAACTCCTTAATGTAGGTGTTATCCACCCTAGTACGAGCCCCTACTATTCTCCTGTGGTCATGGTCTTGAAGAAAGAATTTTATTGGCGAATGTGTCCTGACTTTTGTGCCCTCAACAAACTTACCACTAAAGAGAAATTCCCCATTCTTGTCATTGATGACCTCCTGGATGAATTGAGCAGTGCCCAATTCCTCCCTAAAATGGATCTTCGTTCAAGCTACCACCAAATATGTATGAAAGAGGTAGAAATTCCCAAGACTGCCTTTATAACTCATGAGGGTCACTATGAGTTTTTGGTCATTCCCTTTGGCTTGTGTAATGCCCCCTCCACCTTCCAAAGCCTCATGAATCATGTCTTCCGTCCTTTTCTCCACCATTTTGTCTTAGTTTTATTTGATGATATCCTCATCTATAGAAAAACATGGACAGACCATATTGCTCATGTGGATCGAGTTCTCCATCTACTCTCTTAGCACCAACTTTTCCTGAAACAGTCTAAATGTGTTTTTGGCACCTCAGAAGTAGAATACTTGGGTCATCTGGTTGGAAAAGATGGCATCATGGTGGATCCTAGAAAGATTGAATCTATGCAATACTAGCCTCACCCAAAGACTCTTAAGAGCTTGCATGGATTTCTGGGCTTAAAAGGGTATTATCGCAAGTTTATTAAGAATTATGGGAAGATTGCAACACCTCTCACTTCTCTCCTTAAAAAGAACTCTTTCGCTTGGACTCCAGCTACTGCTCAAGATTTTCAAACCTTGAATATGGCCATGTGCACCACTCCAGTCCTCTCCCTTCCAGATTTCACAAAGACCTTTATGTTGGAATGTGATGCCTCAGGGAGAGGAATTGATGATTTCCTTATGCAAGAGGGTCGACCTTTGGCCTTTACCAACAAGCAACTATCTTAAAGAAATCTAGGTAAATCCATCTATGAAAAGGAAATGTTGTCTATTATGCATGTCGTTGATCTATGGTGCCCTTATCTATTGGGGAAACGTTTCAAAATTAAGACAGACCATCAAAGCCTCAAGTATTTTCTGGAACAACACATTTCCTCCCCAGAACAACAAAAATGGGTGACTAAACTCTTTGGATACGATTATGATATCATTTACAATAAAGGAAAAGACAATGTGGTTGCAGATGCACTTTCCTGAAAAGATGAATATGAAGGATCCCTTTTTTCTCTTTCATTCATTGTACCAGATTGGCTCCAAGCCGTTCGCTAGGAATGGCTACAAGATCCCAAAAGTTTGCAGTTGATCCAACAATTGTAGTCCAATGTTCCATCTTCCCCAGGGTACTCTTGGCTCCATCATGAACATCGATACAAAGGCCGTTTGAATTTAAGTAAACAATCAAAGCTTAAATCCACGGTACTTTATGAGCTTCATGTTACACCCACAACAGGGCACTCTGAGTTCACCAAAACCTATAACAGGTTCAAACGTTCCTTTTTCTGGGATGATATAAAACATGAAATTCATAATTTTGTAGTTGAATGTGATGTGTTTCAACGCAATAAGGGAGAAACAGTCAAATCTCCGGGCACACTACAACCACTCCCAATTCCACCTGCTATTTGGAAGGACATCTCTATGGATTTTATTACCGGCTTACCCAAATCGGGAAATAAATCCGTCATCATGGTGGTTGTTGATTTCCTTTCCAAGTATGCTTGTTTCTGTTCCCTTCAACACCCGTTTATAGCATCCACGATGGCTCAAATTTTCATGGATCAAGTCTTCAAGCTTCATGGCATGCCACACTCTATTGTTTCTGATCGTGACCCAACTTTCACAAGCAATTTTTGGCAAGAACTGTTCAAGATACAAGGCACCAAATTGCATCTAAACCAATCTTATCATCCCCAGACTGATGGCCAAACGGAAGTTGTCAACAAGTGTTTGGAAACATATTTGAGGTGTTTTTCCTCAAAAAATCAAAATCAGTGGGCTCAATGATTACCCCTAGCTGAATGGTGGTACTACACTTCATACCATACATCTACACACATGACTCCTTTTGAAGTAGTATATGGACAGAATCCACCTTTAGTTCTCTCATACTTACTGGGTGCCTCAAAGGTCTAGGCGGTTGAACTAACACTTACATCTTGAGAGGCTATTCTTTGTACCCTCAAAGAGAATTTGGTGATGGCACAAAATCAGATGAAGCAACAAGCAGATCAAGGTCACTCTGAATGTCAATTTGTAGAAGGGGATCAAGTGTTTCTTTGACTACAACCTTACAAGAAAAATTTCCTCAAGGCTGAGCATTGTCAGAAGCTAGCACCCAAATTTTATGGTCCTTATACCGTTCTCAAGTGTGTGGGACAAGTAGCCTATCAATTAGTTTTTCCCATCCATTCGAAGCTACATCCTGTTTTTCATGTTTCATGCTTAAAGAAGGTGATTAGAACTAAGTGCCAAATTCAAACCAACCTTATAGAGTTAGCTGAAGAAGGATCCATTTGGCTACAACTAGAAGCAGTTTTGGACCAGCGTGAGCATTGCCTACATCAGAGAACCATCAAGGAAGTGTTAGTCCAGTGGAAAGATACAACTCTAGTAGACGCCACTTGGTAACCAACTACCATTCTGCAACAATTTTCTCATCTCAAGCCTTGAGGACAAGGTTGTTTTTAAGGGGGCGGACATGTTAGGGTCCTAACCCGCACATAGGTAGAAAAATATATTGGGATGTAATAAAGGTCAATATTAATAAGGCCTTTCAATCAAATAAAATAAGGCGGATGTAAGAAGACCTAATAGAAGCTTCCACTTCTAGAAGGATCTTTCTCTAGATGCTTCTTTTTAGTATAAATAGGAGTCGAGGGTATGAGAACCCTATCTTAGATAATATTGTAATAGAGCTCTTCTCAACTGGAGGTTTCCCCCTCGAAGAGACCTGTGAACATTGCTTTCATATTCAAAGTGTTATTTCTGTTATTATTCTCTTATCATTTAGGTGTTATTGTTGTGAATGTTCTAGTTATATTGTTGTTGTTCTTCCATTACTAGCATTTTATTTATGTTCTGCATACATTTTATATCTGGTATATTACAGAAGCCCCAAAGATGGGTTAAGAATCCCCTAAAAAGTTACAAGTCATTAATTAAAGACTAAAGTGGTTGTAACAAGGAAATAGAGGTTGCTTCTAAAGTTAAGGGAAAATGTTACTTTGAAAAGGTATAAATACACTTCAAGAAGCCTTTGATTCTAATACACACAAATTTATTGAATATATTCTATATGAGCAGACTTGATCTATTTGGAGAATATTAATTAGCAAGACTGATGAAGTGAAGGAAGTGTGAAGGAAAAAGTCTCAGGATTTAAGAGGAGAGCGAGGGTTTTTGAGAAACTCTAATTTGGTTTACCCCCATAGGTCAGACTACTGGTGTCCCGCAAGGCACCCCTACAGGTTGTACAACCCTTGTCCCACGAGGCCCTACATGATGTATGGGTTAGTCCCACAACGATGAGAAAAATTGGTAGGAGGATGCTAGTACCAGGTTCTTGAGGCTAAGGAAGAGTTACAGGACTAGAAAGCATTGCATCGAGTTAGCTACAGGTTCAAAGGTATGTCTATATGAATTTTTTGAGGGTTACATGTTGGTGATGTTATGGCACATGCTTGAGGCACATATTTGGTATCTTGTTGAGACATCGATACATGATTGAGGCACATATTATTTTCATAGTGTGAGGCAAATTTCTGGTACATGTATGAGGTACATTTCTTGGTGATATTGATGCATGTTTGAGGCACTTCTTGATGAGATTATGGCACATGTTTGAGGTACATGCATTGGAAGTTTTGGTATATGCCTTGAGGCACATATTGGATACTTGGAATATGGTTTGTTGTATGGTATATGCTTGAGGAATATAATGAGTGATATGGCACATGTTTGATGGTATCTTTTGGTACATGGTTTATGGATGTTGCCACATGCTTGAGGCAGATGGTTTGAGGTACATCTTGGCTACATGGTTAAGTGATGTTATGCTACATTTGTATCTGTTTTTGTATATGTCATGGTTTTTATAGGAAGAATTTTGTGATGTTGGTACATGGTTGAGGTATACACTTGGTATATTGTGGAATATGTATAGGCATAGTCTTTGGTGCTTGGTTGAGGCACAACATTTGGTACATAGTTGATGCTTGGTACATGGTACATGGTTTTGGTATACGATTGAGGTATATGGTCGATCATTGATGTTATGGTATCTACACTTGGTGTATCTTATGGTACATGATTGGTGATATTGATACACATCTTGGTGACCTTATGGTTCATGAGTTGATGATGATATGGTACATTGCTAGAAGCATTTCTTGGTGATATTGGTACATGGTATGGTATAGGTTTTTGTACATGCTTGATGTACATGGTATGGTACAAGCTCTAGTACATGGTTGATGTACATGGTATGGTGATGGTTTTGATATCCATGTGAGTGTATCTGGTTATAGTTTCTTGATGATTGTATATCAGTGAAAGAGACAATGACATGGACAATGACAGATTGGATGGTTGGCTGATCATCAATTACAGGCTCATGTGACAGTGACAGTGATAGGTTGATGTATTAGTGATAGTGTTAGTTACATTTTGAGTCTACACTTATAATTTAGAGTAGCAAGATGGGGCAAGTAAAGGGGGTTGTATCCTCCTTCCAGTTGGTGCTAGAGAATTCAGGGAGTCATTTCTTTCTTCAGGTTGGATCATGTAAATCAGGCGGTCCTAGCCTCATTTCAGTTGGTGCCGGAGAATACAGGGAGTTGGATCTTTCTTAAGGTTGGAGCTTGTAAACTAGGGGGTTGGAGCCTCCATCCAGTTGTAGCTAGAGAATTTAGGGAGTTGTATCTTCCTTTAGGTTGGAGCCTGTAAATAGGGGGTTGGAGACTCCTTCCAGTTGGTGCTAGAGAATTGGGAAGTTGGTGCTTCCTATGAATGTATTATTGATATATATATAAAATAATTATGTGTTTTTCTCCCATTTGGGTTTCCACATAAATTCTGGTGTACTGTGTATATGTGGTTGTTCATTATGCACAAATGAATGATATTGTTTATGATGCAATGATATAATGAATACATAAGTTTTAAACTATTGAATATTGTTGATAAAGTTGAATTTTATATATACTATGATTGAAAGTGGTAAAAAGTGATCATATTGATTCAACCCCCCTCTTAGTATTCCAACAATTGGTATTAGAGCAGGTCCTTCAAAAAAACAATTTAACAATTGGAAGGAATATCATGGTGTATGTTAAGATTGGAGTACCATAGTTTGATGGTTAAAAGGGTCTGAGCTATGAGATATGGAGAAACAAGATGAAAGTATTTCTAGAAGAACATGGGTATGATATTTGGTATTCATTTGTTACAGGATACAATGGTTCAAAGAAACCAAAGATTGCAACAAAGAAGGAATTGAAGAGAAACAACAAAATAACTATGGATTTCATCTTGGAAGGATTACTAGATCCGATAAAAGAATAGGTGGGACAATGTTCATCAGCCAAAGAACTTTGGGATAAGCTACATAATCTATACTTTAAGGAATCCCATTCTATCGTAGAGCCATAGAATACTAATAAGAATAAAGAATATATTGAAGAATAATGAGATGAAATATTCTCTTCATGTCAGACAAATTCAGAAGAAGAAGAGTGTGAAGAAGGCAGAGTAAATATTGAAGCAGAATTAATTGTTGATTTTTCTATATGAGATGATATATGATTGATATTTAATTACAATGATGAGTGTTCCATATATAGAGAATATATGGTGACCATCCATGAAAGGATGCATCCCTTGTATAATAAATAACTATTTATTATTATTATTGACCATCCATGAAAGGATGCATCCCGTGGATAATAAATAACTATTTATTATTATTATTACTTATTATATATATTATTTAATAATTATTAATTATATTATTAATTATTAATCTAGAAGAATGTCTTCCCGATGTTGTCTAAACATCAACATTCCCGCTCAACGAGGGAGACATTCTGCATTATGCCAAGTTTGTCTCTGAAGTATACAAACTTCGCCCTAGACTCATGACACATGTCTATCAGTCCTTGGAGATGTCTCTCTCCCACCTGAATCGAGGGGAAAATCTCCCCGTGGCTCTCCCTCTGAGAAAACTGACTCTCTCTGAGATTGGGCTCACTCTGGGTTTGCATGTGATAGCATATAGAATCTTAAGTCTCTTACCATTCCTTATCAAATAACCATGAGTAGGAAAAATACCACACCAGGGTTTTTAACCACATGTACACACTTGTGAGTGAATGTTAGCTCGATGCTAACTAACACGCAGAAAGCACCTCGAGTCCATATTATTCCTTTTCATGATCAAAGGAGGACTATGCCTAGGCCCATTTACCACAAGTGAAAATTTATGATAAATGTATCCTATCTTCTTTGGTATGTAGCCCAATCTAGGAAAAGGTTCTCCCGATGTTGAAACATCAAAAATCCCTCTTATTGAGGGACGTATCTTTCCATGATGTCTTTATCTAGTAGTCCACTAACTACTTTGTAATCAACTAGTAGCACAAAACTATTGTCCAATGACACACAGTCATTGCCAATGGTACACAACTACTTGTAGTAGAAAAAGGTTTGTCACACATGGCACTCCCATGTGGACTTCTATAAGCTACTCCCTCTAGAAACACCAGGGTCAACTCCCCATAGTGTGAGATGTCAAGGTAAAATCCCTTGACATTTCCTCATGTGCTCTCCAAAAGGGACATTGGGATATAATCCCAAACCCACTTATCCCTTCTCGGATAAGTGTTCTCACATATAAACTCAAATAATCCATAGAGGAGTATGATCTAGAGGATGTCTGTCACACATGACACTCCCATGTGGACTTCTAGAGGCTACTACCTCTATAAAAACTAGGGTCAACTCCCCATAGTGTGTGACATCAAGGTTAACGCCCTTGACATGTACTCATGTGCTCTCCGCAAGGGACGTGTCCTCATGTTCTCTCCACAAGGGACATTGAGCTATAATTCTAGACCCACTTATCCCTTCATGGATATGTTTCCTCACATATCAACTCAACTTAGTTACATAGGAGTATGATATGGATAATTTCTCAGGAAGATGAAAACATCAACACTTCCTCTCAGCGAGGGGGGAATTCTCTGCCATGCCAAGTTTGTCACAGAAGTAATCTAACTTCATCCTAGTAAGGGGTTTGGTAATCACATCAACAACCTGCTCATTTGTAGGAAGGAGCTTCACAAGTACTTCCTTCCTCTACACCATGTATTGGATGTAATGGTACTTGATCTGAATGTCTTTCGATTTGTCATAAAACCCTAGATTCTTTGAGAGCTTCACACAACTCTGGTTATCACAATGAATAACAATTGAATCCATAACATGTACAAATAAATTTGCAAGGAGATTTTGAAGCCACACAACTTCACAGACTTCCACACTCAATGCAATGTACTCTGCTTCCACAGTGCTCAAATCCATAGAATTTTGTTTCTTGCTACACCAGGAAACCATGGAAAATCCCAAAGTGAAGAAACACCCAAAGGTCCTCTTCCTATCCATGTGCTCCCTGCCCAATCATATTCAGTATATCCCTGCGATCTCATGTCAATACTGGAAGTATATCTCAGATGATATCCAATTGTTCCTTGTAGGTATCTCAACACATGCTTCACAACAATCTAGTGTTCCTATCTCAGTTGACTCATAAACTAGCTAAGTGCACTCACTGCATAGTGAATATATGGTATGGTGTTAACCATATACATCAATGATCCATTCAGTTTTCTTTACAAGGTTGGATAAATCTCGTTAGAATTAGAATAAGACACACCTAGTTTCTTCAAATTCTTCACCATTGGTGTTTCCATGGGCTTACAGTTCAACATACCAAACTTTTTTTTTTCAATATCTCAACTGTGTACTTTCTCTGAATCGGTAAGATCTCATCAGTTTTGTGCCACACCTCTACTCCCAATAATTACTGCATCATACAAAGGTCCTTAATCTCAAACTCAGAGGAAAATGCATACTTTCATTCAACAATAAGGCTCTATGTACCGGTGAGGAATAAATCATCAACGTAGAGGAACAAAATCAGGGACTCACCATTAACAGTCTTGTATTAAAATAGGTTGGGATCAACAACACCTTTTTTGAAGCCCAAACTCATCAAGTGTCCATCAATCCTTGCATACCAAGCTCGAGGTGTCTTCTTGAGTCCATACAAGGAATTCTTCAACTTGTGTTGGTTGTTGAGCCTGATTATCTTCCTGATTCAGAGGTATTTGTTTTCAATTGTGTTTATACCCCATGAAGACTTTACACCACATAAGAATGTACACTCTTCCATGCGGGGGAGTGTAGAGGGGGGTTACCCCCTCTGCGGGGTCCGAGGGCAACGCCCCCCCAAAGGAAACATTGACTTGTAAATGTATATTGTAATTTCATTATAAATCTGGATTGTTCATTATAAGTTCGTAGATCTAATGGTAGAAATTATATTTGGGTTTTTTCCCTAGAAGGAAACCCTCTATTATGAGGGAAATGTATGGTGGCTATGCATTATTGTGAATATTGTATTATGAGATAGGATACTGTGAGAGAAAGAAGAGGAAGTTGCAGTGGGTTTGTTGTAGGTTGTATCCCTTCATTTGCTAGATAATAATAAAGGAAGGACCTGGCAATTTCTCTGGTGGATGTAGCCCACACTGGGTGAACCATGTATATCTGTGTCTCTATTGTATTTTGTATCTTCTCTGTTTTATTTCAACATTTTTTTTATTTTACTACTCCATGATCCTATTTTTATAACAACTGGTATCAAAGGGAAAGGTAACTCGCAGGAAAAGAGGGTTCCTAGTTCGAGTGGGAGCAACGACGGAATATGGAAAGTTTAGGGTCAGGAAATTTAACGGCCAAAACTACCAGTTATGGAAGATTATTTATATCAGAAGGATTTATTTCTACCATTGGGAGGATTATAAAAGAAGTTGACAACCATGAAGGATGAAGAATGGGAGATTCTTGAAAGAAAGGCTCTAGGAACGATACAGCTGAGCTTGGTAGCGTCGGTGGCTTTCAATATTTCAAAAGAAAAGACAATGAAGGATTTGATGGACGCATTGGCTAAATTGTATGAAAAACCCTCGACGTCCAATAAGGTATTTATAATGAAGAGATTATTTAATATGAAGATGTCAGAAGGTGGGTCTGTTGCAGATCATTTAAATTATTTTAATATGGTTACTAATCAACTAAGTTATGTAAAAGTGGACTTTGATGATGAGGTCGGGCCTCTTCTAATCTTGTGCTCATTGCCAGGAAGATGGAATGACTTGGTCATGGTTGTAAGTAACTCTGTCTCTGGTTCATATACTTTAAAATTTGATGATGTTTTTGGTGTTATCCTTAGTGTGGAAATGCGTCGAAAAATCACAAGTGAGACATTAGGTAACACATTGAACGGAGAACAAGGGAAGACAAAAGGATAGAGGAAAGGGCCTAGGGAACCGTGAGAATTCTAGGAAGGGAAAATCTAAATCCAGACTTGAAAAGATAGAGTGATGGAATTGTGGGAAGAAAGGACATCTTAAGAAAGACTGCAGAGCTCCAAAGAAACAAAGAGATAGACAACAGGAGAGAAATCAAGAATGTTTTAGAGGAAGTAATCCTCATCTCTCATGTCTTCAACTTTCTAAGGTGGGTCTGGATCCATGTCAGCAGTGGAAGCATATTGTCTTTCTCTCTTCCTGGTAGGACAATTTCTTGCAATGTGTCCATACTTGTCACATCTGAAGCACTGGATCTTTGACATGTATTTTCTCTTATCATAATCTAAAGCTAATGAAGTCTTCTCATTTTTTAATGTTTGCATGAAGTTTCTTTGATTTCTTCCTCCTTTCTTTGTATGAAGTGCAAGAGCATGATTTTCATCATGAGCAGAGTCTTCCACTCCTCTAGCTATAAGTCTGATTTCTTCCTAGGTACAGCCTGTCCATAGACGATCAAAACTAGGTAGTTGTTCTCTACCATTGATACTTTGAAGAAATGGTTCCCAATGTTTTGGCAGATTATTGAGAGTGGTTAAAACAAGTTCTCTGTTTGATATGATTTCTCCAATGGCACCTAGCCGATCTCTGATCTCTGACATCTTCATGAAGAAGATAGCAACGGTGTCACCTTTTGTCATCTTGATATTTTGAAGTTGGCCCTTCAATGTAAGAGCTCTGAGGGTGTTGTTACTCTCAAACATATTCTTCAATGCTTCATACATTTCATAAGTTGTCTTCATGTTGGCAATACGGGGCAGTAGATGATCTCTTACTGAGTAGATGACTATCTTCCTTGCCTTGACGTTATCTTCCTTCCTTTCTTCCTTCTCTTCATCGATAGTTGTCTTTGGTAAAGCTTTTTGTATCACCCACAATAGATCTTTCTCTTCAAGAGAGATTTGAAGCCTTGACTTCTAGGAACTGAAGTTGCTTGATCCATCAAGCCTATCTTCCACCAAGGTTTTGTTCATCATATTTTCAGATTCTTCACAAACCCTTGCCTACTGGGCTAGAAAACCTAATGGCTAGGCTAGGATAGAAAACTTAGGTTTTGTTGGTCTTATCATTGCCAACGATAAGCCTTGGAAGTCAAAAGAGCATTGGTGAGCTGAAAATCTCCTTCAATGAGCTACAAAAATCCTAGATCTGAATTTTCTGCACAAAATTGTGAAACCCTAGGGCCAAAAATCCAAAATTCTTGGAATTGCAATCTGAGAGTAGTTGGAGGTGCACTGAGGGAGGCCATACACCCCAATGTAATTTTTATCCCCAGTGTTTCAGTTTTAAGTGCTGGAACACCCAAGAGGGAGAGGGTCATATGGATCTGTAAAAGAGAGAGGACGACTGCTAGAAGCTTGTGCAATGCCCTCTTCAAGACCTATGCTCTGAAACCATGTTGAACTTTCATTGTTCTTGGCTCAAGAATGAGGCTTATTTCATTTTAGTCATGTACTTGAACCATAAACAAATGTAGCTACACGATTCACAATTGTTGCAATAACCAAGATCATAAGAATAAATACCATGCACAAGAAAACAACAAATATCCTGGGAAAACCCTTCTCAACAAGGGAGAAAAACAAAACAATCATTTGCTATATTCTCAAGAGAAGATCCTCCAACCATGAAACCTTAATGCACATAAGAGGGTGCTCTACTACCTTGAAACTTGCACCCAAGAGAGGTGCGCACTTCATCCCTAGAAGATGTACTTGCTGAAATTCTGAAATGACAAGTGACTTGTGTGTTTCCTCAATGGGGAAATCACCTTTATTTATATTAGACTGGACACACCAAAAGTGGTGTCTATTGGCACAACAGGGCCGACCTCAATAACTCAAAAAATAATTAATTATTACAATAACCATTAATTATCTTTCGCATATGTTAGGGTTACAAGTAAATCTTACTCTCAGACAATATAGCAAGGGATCTCACAATTAGGGTTACAGGTAAATCTTACTCTTAGACAATATAGCAAGGGATCTCACACATCCACTAGTGCTCAGCCACTAGGGGCACGTCCCCCTATGCTTAGCCACATGGACGTCCTATTCAACAGATCTCTATCTCACTGAGGCGACAAGAGAATCATCTGGAGTACCATCTCAAGCCTGAGTCAACTGAGTCCACAAGGCAGGAGACCACACATCATAACAACTCAGTCCAAAGTCTGATGCACACCCATCACATGGGCACCTTCACCCCACACAGGGGTACACATCATTTCATATCAATCCATAGAGGAACGACACACCCATCTCATGGGCATCCTCACCCCACACAAGGGCACACATCATCTCATCTCGGTCCAAAGAGGAACGGCACACCCATCTCATGGGCACACTCAACACATGGGCTCTCCCACAGGTTGACTCACTCAGTCTCAGAGGAGAACGTGTCCTGGAGGATGTCTCACGAAACTGTAATCATCAACACCAACCTAGGGATAAAAGAACAAATATGTCAAGATCATCATGTTTTCAGGTCAATCTTGCAACTGTAGATTTCCCTACAAGAAAATACCACGTTGTATAAAGATAGAATGCACAAAAATATATATAACACTGTGAAAATTAAAGTCTAGCTCTTTAATTAAAACAATAATGGAAAAAAATCTAAATAATGGAAATATTTCATGAAGATAAAATTGTTCCCTTCTTCATTCTATAATGAACCAACAATTGTTGGAGGACTATTACATGGTCCCAAACCAAGATAAAAATGAATGATACAACAACAACTTTTGCTAGACAAAAGACCAATCAAGACAACCTTGCCCAAAAACACCTCTAACCAGTGAAAAATGTAAGATGTCTCCAATAAAATATGATAATGAACCAACTCACATAGTAATGATAACGAGAAATCAAGGAAGGAATAAAAGACGATGATGAGCCAACTCACATGGTAATGATAACTAGAAAACAATGAAGGAAATGAGCAAAATTCATAGAATTTATGCTCTTTTATATACATGTGTCTTTCGCAATCTTCTTCCATCTCTCTAATTTTTCATTTTGTGGACTTTGAATATAAACGTCTTTGAGTAGCTTTCCTCCCCATTCTCCAACTAAATCTAGTTGACTCTCTAACAAACAATTTGAGGAGATTCGTCATTTATTAATATCTAGCAAACATTTGCATTAGGTGTTGCACGAGAATAACAAATCATTAATTACTTTGCTAACATTCACAAAATGCATCATCTATGCAAGATAATGACATGATTGTATGACTCATGTGTGGAGGCATGATTCCAATAAGCCACAAAATGAATTGGGACATGGAGGTTAAAGTTAGATTCTATACACAAGCTTAATAATGACAAGGGGAATTCTTAAGGAATCGTGAAATTATTTGTGGGTGAACTTATTAGGCCTATGTAAGAATGCAAAAAACACTAGGAAACACTATGGTGCAATTGAGAAAGAGGCAAGGGCTCCACAAAACCAATCAAAATTCTTCCAAAAATGATATTAATGCACCATATGAGATTGAATGTGTATTCATAACATTGACTCAACAATTGCATGAAATAGTTTATTTTGGTCATTATATTTGTGTAAATTAGATAAATTCATGATGCTACAAAATGTCAATAGATGTCCACCAACCATATGAAATTCAAGCAAACAACACTAGGCTAAGTAATGAATGCAAAATGAGGAGGTAAGAACCTATATCTTTGATGGGTTGTGTTCTCTTTTAATGTTGAACAACATGTAAGGTACCAGACGTATTATGCAGAGCAAAAACATAATTATTATGACAAATACCAACAAAAACAACAAAATATAGAAAACGATAACACCAAGAATGATACCTTTATTGATAGAAAGCCAAGCTCACTTGCCTCTTCGTGAGGGAAAACTCTAGCAGAGCATAGTTCAATTACAAAATAATTCTTAAGACAATGTTTCCATGCTTTCTACTCATATTTATAATATTTTTGTCTTCTAGAGAACATCCTAGAGGAAGATATTTCTACAAGTAGAGACTTATATTAAGTCTTTTTACATTAGACACATTCACATTATTACATAGGCCTTATTTACTAATGTTGGCCTTTATTACATAGAAAACATATTATTCTACCTATGTGAGGGTTTAGGGAGGTAAGGTCCCTAACATGCCCTCCCCCTTGAGAAACAACCTTGTCCTCAAGGGTTGAGATGGGAAAATTGTTTCAAAATGGTAGTTGGCTCCCATATGGCATCTTCTAGTGCTGTATCCTTCCCCTAAACTAAAACTTCATTTATGGTGTGCTGACGGAGATGACGCTCGCAGTGGTCCAAGACTGATTGGGGCTACAACCAAATGAAGCCTTCTTCATCCAATTCATGGAGACTAGTTTGAGTCTGGCACTTAGTTCCAATCACTTTCTTTAAGCAAGAATCATGAAAAACAGGATGGAGCTTAGAGTGTCTGGGGAGAGCTAACTTGTAGGCTACAAGCTCCATGCCCTTGAGAATTGTATAAGGGCCATAAAACTTGGGAATGAGTTTCTGACAATGTTCGGCTTTGAGTGAAGTTTGCTTATAAAGTTTTGCAGACGAAGAAACAACTAGTCCCCTTCATCAAATTGATGTTTGGGATGACCTTGATCTACTTATTGCTTCATGCGATTTTGAGCCATGACCAAATTTTCTTTGAGAGTACAAAGAATGGCAGCTCAAACTATAAGTGTGTTGTCGATGTCATGAACCTAGGATACACTTGGCAGGTAGGAGAGGACATAAGGAGGCTTTTGACTGTAGACCCACTTCAAAGGGAGTCATGTGAGTGGCAACATGGTAGGATGTGTTGTACCACCATTTAGCTAGCAGTAACCACTGGGCCCATTGAGTTTGTTTGTCGGACACAAAACACCTCAAATATGTTTCCAAGCACTTGTTGACAACTTCAGTTTGTCCATTAGTTTGGAGATGATAGGTTGTGCTAAGATGAAATTGGGTTCCCTAGAGCTTGAACAATTCTTGCCAAAAGTTGCTGGTGAAATTTGGATCACGGGGAAGAGACAATAGAGTGAGGTGTGTCATGGAGTTTGAAGATATTATCCATGAAAATTTGAGCCATTGTGAATGTGGTGAACAAGTGTTGGAGGGAACAAAAATGAGTATATTTGGAAAGGAGATCGAAGACAACCATGATGAATTTGTTTGATTTGGGTAATCCAACAATGAAGTCCATAGAAATATCCATCTAGATATCAGGGGGAATAGGGAGTAGTTGGAGTGTGCTTGGATTTTTCACTATTTTTCCCTTATTTTGTTGACAAGTATCACATTCAACCACAAAGGTGTGGATGTCTTGTTTCATGCCTTCCCATAAAAAGGAACGTTTGACCCCATTCATAGTTTTTGTGAAAGCTTGAAAGCCTAGTTGTTGGTGAAGCATGAAGTTCAGAGAGCACGATGGATTTAAGGTGAGACTCTTTGCTTAAATACGGGCGACCTTTATAGCGAAGCTCCTCATTGTGCCAAGAGTATCCCAGAGAGACTTGAGGATCGTTTTGCAATTGTTGGATCAAACGAGACAGATTGGGATCTTGGAACCACTCATGGCGAACTACTTGTAATCAATCTACTATAATGAAAGAGAGGGAAAATATGGACCCTTCTTCTTCATATTTCCTTGAAAGAGCATTGACAACCACATTTTATTTTCCCTTCTTGTAAATGATCTCATAATCATGACCAAACATCTTGGTCACCCATTTATGTTGCTCAGGGGATAAAATTATTTGTTCCAAAAAATACTTAAGGCCATGATGATTAGTTTTAATTTGGAAGTGTTTTCCCAACAAATAAGGATGCGAGAGATCCATTGCATGCATAATAGCCAACATTTCTTTTTCATAGGTGGAGTTTCCCAACTGTGGCTCCAAGAGTTGTTTACTAGTGAAAGTCAAAGGTCTGTCATCTTGCATGTGGATTGCCCCAATTCCTTTCCCTGAAGCATCACATTCCAGGACAAAAGTATCGATGAAGTCAGGCAATGCCAAAACAAGATTCTTGCACATAACTTCTTTCACGGCTTGGAAGGATTGTTTGGATGTTGGAGTCCAACTGAAAGCATCATTTTTAAGGAGAGTAGTGAGGGGAGTTGCAATTTTGTCATAATTTTGAACAAACTTGCGATAATAGTCCGTTAAACCTAGGAACCTCACAAACTTTTAAGAGCTTTAGGATGGGGTCAATCCTTCATATCTGTTATCTTTCGTAGGATCCACATGGACACCATCCTTGCCAACGATATGGCCTAGGTAGTCAGCTTCAGAGGCTCCAAAAGAACATTTAGACTTTTTGAGAAAAATTTTGCCCTGAGACAGTAAGTGGAGGACTTGATCCACATGGGACAGATGGGCTTGCCAAGTTTTACTATAGATGAGGATATTATCAAAGAAAACTAAGACAAAATGACGAAGGAAAGGACGAAAGACATGATTCATGAGACTTTAAAAAGTGGAAGGTGCATTACTAGTCTGTAAACGGGAGGCTTACAGTCTCACCATTTCACCAACATGGATCTCTATAATAAATATGACCTTCGCTCTTTATTGACGAGAATAGACTCGACCAACCAAGATGCAAGTCGAGTCAACCCAAACAAAATGGAGTCAACTACCTAGAAGTCGAAATGGGGAAATGAGTCGGACAAAAAAAGAGTCCAATCGAGTAAGAAGATATGCTAATCAATCAAGTAGACTTAGATGAAAGGCAAGTCGACCAACGTCGGGTCGACGAAGTCGAATTAGATGAAAGTCATGTCAACCAAAAGAAACCAAATCAAACAAAAATACTCCAATCGAAATGATGGGTGGATTGGTTTGATTAGGAAGAATGGTTGGTCGAATGAAGAAAGTAATTCGACAAAACATGAACCTTGCCGGTAATGGGTCGACCCACAATTAGCATAAACAATTAAAGGGCGGATTTGGTGACCAATCATGATGGAAAACCTTCTAAAAATTGAAATTGGCAACCAACAACAGTGTGGAAAGTATGCAAGATGAATTTGATAACCAACGACATATAAAAATATTTAAAGGGCGAATACGAAGACCCACGACATACAAGAAACACTCAAGGGAGATTTTGATAATCCACAACACATCAAAAACGTTTTGAAGTCGAGTTGGGCATTCGACAAGAGAGAAAATGTACATGGAGAAATTGATAATTAGTTGAATTGAAAACATGTGTAGATGGTTTGTGGGTAACTAATAAACGCCCAGAAAACCCCAGCTTTCGATATACAGGTCGTCTATGATTTATGGGAAAATGAAAAACGCCCCAACAAGTCGAGAAAGTGCCCAACAATTCAAAACAAAATTAGAAACTTCTAAAACAAATAAAAACGGCTCAAAATAGAGGGTTGTCAATTTGCAACTTTAGAACCAATGTATGGGTAAGATTAAAGAGTCGTTATTCTGGTTTAATGACCCATGAGAACCATATTATCATAAAAGTGAGCTCAACCCAAATGACATGCAGTTCTCGTCACTAAAACATACACAATCGACCATTAAATTACACTGCACACTATTTACCATTCATAAACAAATATTAACCACAATAATCATCACACATAAACTCAGAATTTACCCTGGAAACCCGAACGGGAAAACCAACATTCTTTTGGCTTTGTCTAGGCTCTTATTTATTCAGCAATGGGCAAGTTATTGGCTCTCTAGTACATATCTATGCTCCTCAGTGACATATGGGCAACCTCTCTACATCATTCACAACCAAAGAACCCCTTTTTCATTGTGGGGATACATGATATAGAATGTTGAGTCGACTGGGAGGATAGTTGGAAGGTTAGGTGTCACCAATGCTTCAGCTTCTCCCCAGTTAATTTCTCCTTCATTTCTTTATTTGTTTGTCTTTGATCCCATGTGGGAAAGGTATTATGAGAGTCCTATTATTCCTTTACATACAACAATGTATTGCTTGACTTTACATATATTACATACAAAATGGACATCAATTATGATGGCATGGGCCCTTCACGCCAACAAGTTGATTTCCTTCATCGCCCATAGCCTTAACAATGTTTGTTATGGTCATCTTAGAGTCTTGTGTCAATAGCCAATTGTTCTTGTTGAATCCAATTCGGATCACACCTCTCCATTGGGAGGTTTTTGTTCCCCAAAAGATGTCAAGGATAGATGCGAGAACTTGTTTCCAATCTGGTTCCTCTCATACCACTTCACTTTCCTTGCAATCTATCCCTTGAGACCAATATGCCACATTTATTGTTGTCCTCTACGAGTAGTCCACTCCTTGTGCTGCAACACTGTGTCTTCTTTCAACTCCTCAAGTCCATGAGGTGCAAGGTCTTCAATAGTCAAAAGAACTTGATGTTCTTCCTCCTCATCCAACATGGAGGTTTCAAACAACTTCAATTTTTCTATGTTCACCACTGAGTTGATCTGCATATAAGGTGGAATTTTTAGTCTAAAGGCATTCTCGTTCACTTGTTCGATGATCTCAAATGGTCCATATCTAAGGCGCTTGAGTTTCTTTGATGCTCCTTCTAGTCATTCCCTGCAGAGATAAATCCACACTCGGTCTCCAACATAGAACTTATGATCCTCCCAGTGTTGATCATGTCTAGCTTTGTACAACTGTTGGCTCTTCTTGAGCTGCTCATGAACCCTTAGATGTATATGCATGATCTTTTCCACTAAGGTTCTTGCCTTTTGTTCTTCTCCTTGTAGTCCTGCCTCTTCCTTTTGTTGTCCATACACGATATCAAATGGTGAATAAAGCACGTGGAAATAAACCATAATTGGATCAAGAATTGATTGCAATTATAGTTTTTGTCTCGTATTCAAGAGCCATGGGAACATGCGTATATAAATGCAAATATATATATTGATAAGGAACTCACACAATTACAAATATGATTCTTCTTAAAACTTGAATTTATTTTGAGTTTTTTCTTTCTAGATTTTGCATGTCTTATTTATTTTGAGTTTTTTCTTTCTACAACGGTTGGCTCTTCTTGAGCTGCTCCTGAACTCTTAGATGTATATGTATGATCTTGTCCACTAAGGTTCTTGCCTTTTGTTTTTCTCCTTGTATTCTTGCCTCTTCCTTCTGTTGTCCATACACGATATCAAATGGTGAATAAAGCACGTGGAAATAAACCATAATTGGATCAAGAATTGATTGCAATTATAGTTTTTGTCTCATATTCAAGAGCCATGGGAGCATGCGTATATAAATGCAAAAATATATATGGAGAAGGAACTCACACAATTACAAATATGATTCTTCTTAAACCTTTATGAATTTATTTTGAGTTTTTTCTTTCTAGATTTTGCATGTCTTGTTTATTTTGAGTTTTTTCTTTCTACAATTGTTGGTTCTTCTTGAATTGCTCCTGAACCCTTAGATGTATATCCCTGATCTTGTCCGCTAAGGTTCTTTCCTTTTATTCTTCTCCTTGTAGTCCCACCTCGTCCTTCTGTTGTCCATACACGATATCAAATGGTGAATAAAGCATGTGGAAATAAACCATAATTGGATCAAGAATTGATTGCAATTATAGTTTTTTTTCTAGTATTCAAGAGCCATGGATGGGAGCATGTGTATATAAATGGAAAAATATATATGCAGAAGGAACTCACACAATTACAAATATGATTCTTCTTAAAACTTTATGAATTTTTTTTGAGTGTTTTTTTGTCTAGATTTTCCATGTCTTGTTTGTGTATTACAAGGTAAATTGTATTTTATAATAGATTTTTGCATGTCTTATTTGTGTATTCCAAAATAAATTGTATTTTATAATAGTTTTTTGAGTTTATTGTTTTGGGATTTTCAATCTTTCAATTTCATTGTTACAATGTAGTTGTAGGTATTATTTTTATTTTATTGAGAAAAGTATGGTATATTATACAACATAATGTAAAGGAAATGTAAAGTATGTATACTTGTAATATTACATATGTAACATAATTGAATCAATATAATATTTTAAATAAAAAAGGTTTGATATTTTAAATTAAAAAAAAAAAAGTTTGAAAAAGATAAAGATGTATAGTATTTTTATTTATAAATTAAAAAATATAATGAAAAATTTGTAATGAAAGGAGAAAAAAAATTATAAGTTAAATATATTTATATAAAAATTAACATAAATCTATTTTAATTAGAGATTTTTAAAATATTTAAAGATTTATATTTCATTTTCTCCATGTTTAATAAATATAAAATTAAGATGAATTTATTTGATTTTAATTATAAATTAATAAAATTTACATATATATTTTTAAAAATATATATTTTGTTGAAAAAGATAAAAAAATAATAATCACACTAAGTTTTTAAGTGATGAAAAACTTCAAAACTCTTCTAATTAAATTTTAAAAATTTATTATTCATTTAAGAAAAATTCTTTGAAAATAATATTTTTAATAAAAAACATTAAAATAACTTAAACCACATGATAATTAACAAGACTTAAGGGTAAAAAAACATTAAAATAAGTTAAACCACATAATAATTAACAAGACTTAAGGTTACCCTTATTTGAGTTTAGGATGTGCATGATAGGTATGGTTTAAAATATAAAATCATTTTAAAAATGGGTATTGGGTTAGAAGACAATATATGTGAGATAAATTCTTATTTTTATTTGGAATGCACATAAAATTTGAAAATTTATTTTAAATAATTTGTTAATAACTATAAATAGTATTGAAGATAAACATCATAAAAACGTTTCAATCATATTTCTGATAAAGGCTCATATTCCCTTTTCAAAGTTTAGTTTTCCTTAAAATTTAATCTATTTCATTTTATGAATAAGTGAAATTGTTTTTCACTCGTGGTGTAATATACTTTATTGTATATTACAAAGTCTATTAATTATTAATTATATCGCTAATGTATTAATTATACCATTAATGTAAAGTCACATTTACTGTCTAAAGACATGACTATATTCATTTGCACGTATTTATACATGTGGTTGTAAACCTAATGATCATCGAATAATAATTAATAAATCTTGAATTTTTATCTTTTCATATATATCTCACCTTCTACTTTCAATTGGTATCAGAGCCATGATGGGCCTAGACACCAAGTCTTCTGCATTTACCAATGTTGTCAATGCTCCCTCCATGCTAGAATTGAGGGAAGGTCTTAAAGAATTTTGCAAGGTTCTTGTAAGTCAAGTAATTGTTGCAATAAATGTTTCACTAGATGTGATGTAGACCCCCTACCTCTACCTCGGCAAGGTCCACTGACCTACCGGTTTAAGGATCGTTCCTCTCTATCGAGCTGAAGAAGCTCTTCAATTCCCTTTATCTGTTGAAATCCCATGAACAAATCCACAGGTCCTTTATGAAACTGTGCATGCGTGAGTAAGCACCAAGCATGAGCCTGACCTCCCCACGACCATGGGTTGTGATCGCTCGCCAACACAAAAGGCGCGTCGTGATTTTGCATGTCGGGTATTCTACATGTGAGTCACCTAGACTCTCCCGACCTCCGAAATGCCGACAAGGGCCTAATGCTTGCTAACTCCTCCCTTATATTCCATCCATATGACCCCTCACTATGACCTAGGGCCAAACCTCCAAGCGTGTCGGGATTTCACGTTTCGCGACTCCCGAAAACTTGCTTGCTTTTCCTCTCGATACCCAAAACACCGAACTTCAAGCCTCGCCTGCATCAGATCAACGGTCCATGACCCCCGTGATTCGACGGTTCAAATATCCCTTTCTCTTATCAGGACTTCGCGTTTCGCGAAGTTGAAAGACTTCTCTCCTCGGATCTTCCGATCCCTGATATCCCGATATCTACTCCACGATAGATCAACGATCTATACTCCTCCTCTCGATCAATGGTCGAGATCCTCCTTTCGCGAATCAGGATTTCGCGACTTCGCGTATCGGGAAGTCGAAAGACTTTCCACCTCCGTTCTCTTGATCCCCGAAATGTCGATATTCTACCTGGACAATCAACGGTCCAGATCTTCCCTTGATCAACGACTGTGATCTTTTCGCGAGTTCTCGCGAACTAGTCCTTTGACTTCTCTAAGTCGTGAGTCAACGAAATGTTGATCTGTTGCCACGCGTCTCTTCCGATGGATGGCTAGAATCGTTGTGGCTCTTCCTCTCTCAAATCTCTGACGTACGTGGGTCTCGGCCACGTGTCCTCTGATAATGGACGGTCCTGCTGATGTCGGGACTTCGCGTATCGC
>ML839717.1:7176-39277 GCA_009831015.1 Picea engelmannii | reverse complement strand
ACAATACTATTCTCTTCTTCAACACCTTCTGATGCCCAAACAAGTAGGTTGGTTGGTTCTTCATATCTAGGTAATCACTGCGATAACTTTTTCATATATGGATATGAGTATGTTTCTTATCTTTCTCCACACATGGTTACATTTGGAAGAGTTATTACACTTGAATAAAGATTTTCCCTTTCTTTTTAGGTAGGGTAGGATAGTAAGTAAAAGTTGCATGTTGTTAGTTTAGCTTAAAGTCTAATGCAGTCTCATTTTACATTTTCTTTTAATAAAATAATTATGAGATACATGTTCCAGTGACTTGATCTCATTGATCTCATTAGTCTTTGATATTTTAGAGTGTGGTTTTTTCTAGAGACTTTTGTAGGTATTTATTTCACCAGGAATAGACAGTTTCAAGGAAATATAAAAGAAGGATTTTTCTTTTAAACATTGCTATACTTGAACCTTGTTGTCTGCTAAGCATCAAATGAATAATGACTTGTTGTAATTAGCCATATTTTTGCAAATATTTTCATCTTCTTTTTTTCAAGGCATCTTAAGAATCAATTTCTCTTGAAAACCTTCACCACTATATAAGGAAGTGACACTGCAACCATCAAGCTTAGAGGTCTCTCGTACAGTTTCTCCAAGAAACCTGAGTAAGTGAGTAAACTATCTTTATTAAAGAGTAATGAGGAGGTCTGATTAGTGGTTAGTAATGGAAACATCACAATAACTTACAAAAGAAGAAATTAAGTTGAGCCTAGAGATACCTTTCTGTTCTTTCTCAATGGTACCATCCACTACACACTAAATAGCTTGATTATATTATATCTTTAGATAGGCCACATCCGCTTAAGTACCCTACATCAGGGAAATCACTAAAGAATATATGTAATGGAAATTCATCCTCTAACATAATTACCATCCCAATAAAAAGAAAGAAAAAGTTGTTTTCAGAGTTGTCCCCCCCATCTTCTTGCATAAAGCAATCGCATACTAAAATATTAAAAGATGGAGGGCCAGTCTCTGAGGGTTAAGAGGCTAACCCGCCGGGATACTGAATAGGTCTGCTGGCAGCGGGTACCAGCCTGTGGTATGACTAGGTAAACCCGCCAGAGTACTAAACAGGCTTGCTGACAGCGGGGCATTCTACCTAGCGAGGATGGTAATCTGACAAAAAAATAAATAATAAATTTAAACTTGTCCTGATGTACGACATAACTTGTAGACAAAGATGACATGAAGTATGTATGGTTAAGCTAAATTTAATGAACTCCATAAACTTTCCATTGGGAACTAACTTTGAGACTATCTTGAAACTCTCTTGCCTACCTCTCCTTATCTATATATAGGATATCTTATCCTATAGGTGGGGTCATATTTTAACCGTCTCGTCAGACCAATCTGTGAAATTTATCTCTACACTTAACAAGATGTAAATCTTTGGCTATTGGGAGAACTGACTGGTTTCCTATATTTTTTATCGTGAGGTGTCACAATACTTAGGTGTGGGGGAGGGGTTCATGAGTTGACAAATGATAACATTGCCTAGAAGAAGTAAAAATTTGTAAAAATTTGTGTGTGTTGTTTTCATATTACATTCTATTATATCAACAGTTATTTTATTTTTTAAATGTTAATTCCATGTGTGTTATAAACTACTATACATTTCCTTAACAAACCACTTATCTGGTTTATTTTCGTTACAAATTATTCATTACAGAGTTATGATTACATGCTTTATAGAATGTGAGATAGAGGAATGGATTGTGTGATAACAATGGAAAAAAAAATAATAATGGAACACTCTTAGCCTACCTCTGCTCCTATTCACTGTGTTCATGGTCTCTGAGGAATCAATTGCCTCAACCACAAAGCTCCCAAGAGTTGGAGACCATTGGTTTAAACACCACCAGTTTCTAAGAGCAAGCTATAACAGGGTTTTCAAAACCGAATTTCAGAACATCTCTGGGGCTAAGGGATACTCCAAGGAGTGGATAAAAGAGGAGCTAATCAACCCTCTCATAGTCATCACCAGATTGATTACATGTGAAGGTAGATATTATGTATTTAAAGCCTGTTACTTTCGATTATTAGCTCACTTTCAGTTCAATAAGCCATTGAATTTTCCCTTTTACTTCTTAAAGAGTCTTGAGAGGATGTCTTCCCAAGTGAGGAAGAATGTAACCAATCCCCATAATAGCCTATTTCACCACGGCCTTATCAAACTACTTGTCTTAACCGAGTTGGAAAAATAGGGGAAAGTGTGGGATGAGTTCATTTACCAATTTTCAAACCCTCATCTTACAATCAAGACTAACAAGAAGACTCTTGATATAGGGACTGTTACTCCACCCAAACCCTCATGCTCAAGGTATTCCTTTACCAGACCAAAAATCCAAGAAACTTGTCGATACCCATGCAGCCTGATCGGAAAAGAATACCAAGAAGCCTATTGCTAACCCCCCTCTAAAAACAGTAAATACCTATTTCTAATTCATGGCACAAGGATGTGCCATATCTTCGTTCTAGGGGAAGTTTCCTGAGCTAAAAAATGCTAAACACTGCCCATTTGTATAGAAACCCCATGAGAAGAGGAAGTAGGATTTCTGTCAACATTTTGTCATACTGTCTTTTTACAATGTCTTGGGATAGTATATCAGCAGTTGTTTGTATTGGTATGCTAAATTATATACTGTTGACATCATTGTGTATGTTGTAAGCTTGTTGTGCATTTTTCTGTTTATTCTATAGAAGACTGCTTATACTTAACTACTCTTTGTGACAAATGTAGAGTGATAACAACTACTAAATACTTATTGCCATCTGTATTACAAGCTTATGAAAAGAGGAACAATTGTTTGAATTGTTACAGATCGATGACAAGAAATAAAAATTCTCCCGTTCACCATGCCTACCAGTACAAACCGAGCCTTTTGTTAGTATTTGTCAGTTCTGTCAGTCACCAGTGATCAAATTTACTCTTTCATGTGATTGATAGGGTTATTAGGTCAAATTGTTATATTTTCAAAATAAAACTCTCAAATACAATTTGACATATCTTGGTTGTAAAATGGTCATTGGTGGGTCTAGGTGTCCTTACTACTCCATCCACTAATACAAGGTCATAAATTTTCATCATGGTCATATCATCATTCCTTGTCATAAATTTTCAAATGATTGTCTTAGTCAAAGTTGTACTTCAAAATTGGTTTCTAAATTAAGGAAGATGAATTTAACAAAAGTGAAAGAGGTTTTTGGCAATAATAGACCAAGAAACAAAAAACTCCTTCATTTTATGCACATGTGTTATTATTTGAGAGAAATTCCCCAACTACAGTCGTTATAGGAGGGTTTATACACATTTGGACAACTTGACTTGAAGTCAATTTTTCAGATGTTTGGAGAAGGCATTTGCGGTGATTGATGGTTCCATTGTGTATAATAAATCATAAACGTTCCAACCATACCACTTTCAGCCCAAAAATCCTCCGGGAAGGCCTCCAAAATCCCTCTCAAAGACCACATTGTGCTTCTGTTGAGAGAACACTGCGTTTCTGTAATTTGTGAGTAACCAACTTCAAGTTTGGATTATGAAAAAATGAGAAATTATTTTTGAAACATGGAGGAGGTTTATGTTCATAAAATATCCAAAAACAATAACCTCTCTTAGGTTTTTAATATATGTTATGGTTTGGGATATATTCAATTCTCTTAGAGGCCTAGTTTTTCAGAAAATAAAACACTTTGTTTTTCCTGTTTTAGTCATGTTTTATTTTCATGTTTTCCTAACAACTGGAAGTGAAGTTTAGAAAACCAATAGAGGTTTTTATCAAGGAAATATTCAAAAACAAAAACCTCTCTCATTTTTTACACAGAAATTACTGTCTTGTAGTTACAGGTGTCACTTTGATGCCTATTTTTCACAAGTTTGCCAGGCCGAAATTGTTGCACTTATGGGAAGTCACTTTTGGAACTAATTTTGTAGAGGTAAAATTATTGTTTTGAATGGTTTAAATCATCAAGGGTATAATATACATCTCAAGGCTTCCTCACATGTCATAAGAAAAATCCAAAAACTTCAAACCCTCCAATTCAAACTTAGAGAGCATGAAACACTGAGTTTTCATTTACGCCAGGATAATGTTGTCCTACAAGCCAAGATGAATTATCTACAACGTTAGGTTGATGATATTACTGCCACCAATAATATTCTCTGGATGCAATTGAAACACCATAAAAATCATAAGTCAAAATTCCCCGGGCAAGAGGGAGAAGCTTCTAAAGCTAATCCACCTCCTCCTTTGCAAGTTTAGTCATGAAGGGAAATTTCTTTTTGTTTGCAGTGAGACCTGCAAAATCTTAGGTGTGGGGGTAATGTTAGGCCCGAGATCTGATCGGTTTTATGACAATAATTAGATACTTTGGTCGAATGTATATATGTGTTTTTCATGTTTTGGAGAAGCTTTTTGAAGAATTTTGTGCCAAAACGCTATGATCTAAATCAGGTATGCATAATTCGTGTTTTATGTCGATCTTGAGTATAATTCATTAATTTTTTTTATGTTTCCAAGAATCTAATTCGCGTTTTTTGGTATTACAGGGAAAACTCACATCATGTTTCTGCTTCTGGCACTTAGTCCAACACTATTACAGGAAGCTAACTTAAATCTTAAATTGTGGGATCATGAAGTGGAAACTGAAAAATACAGCACATGGGTTTTGTGCGCAATATACCCAATTAGGTCCCCTATATGCCATTTCCTGAAATTCTGAATGGGTTAAGAGAAGTTCGTGGTTTTCAATTCTGCATCCGGTACCTGGTTTGGCACTCCGTTCGACACTCCGTCCTGCACAAAAACGATGGACGATTTGGCAGTTATGGTATTGGAGGCTAGTGATGGGTGAATCAAGAACATGGGTTTTTCTCGTGCTTTCCCCCTCTAGCTACTGCACTCTTGACAACTGGATTTTGGGTTGTTATGGTGGCGATTATTGGCTCGCTCTATTTCGGCAGTTAGGGCACCATTAATGTAATTTGTTATTTTTAGTAGTGGTTCGACCCTCCAGTGTCGACCACTTGGTCTATAAATATTATAAATACCAACGTGATGGTCATACAATAGGGAGGGAAGTGAAGAAGTCGTGTGTTAGAGGGAAAAGACAATTTCCCTCTATTTTTCCATTTTCATTTTGCTATAATTGTGTAAAACTTGTGTTTTCAGTTTTAATGGTGAATTTGTGTTGCTCAAGCTTGTGGTTTGCATTTGAAGAGTAACCACAACTGCCGGGGCGCCCACTAGCAGTCTGGGTAACTATTCTATGAATTTTCTTGTAGATTGAGTAGCATAGATGTCTTTTTATTTCATTTTCTGTGTATGAATTATTATGTTGCTTCTTTGTTATTTAATTTGCTGTTTATATTTTAATTGGTTTAATTTAGCTTTTGCAGGTTATTTTGAAGAATCTTGTTAATATGAAATGATTTTGTAGATGATAGGAACAAGCTTGCAAGCTTAGAGACTAACCATGTGTGTAGTTAGATGATAAATTAAGTTTTCTTTTACGCTGGAATAGATGATAAAAACAAAGTTTTAGAACAAATTTTTAATTCGTGATTTCTTTGACAGGGCTTCGATGGATGGATAGTGTTGGTTTTAGTTTTCAATTTTAGATTGATTATCTAATTGTTGTTTAAGTTTTGATCATTTAATTTTCCATTTAGTTTGCTCAATTGCTTACTTACCTTATGCTGGAATAGTATTTAAATTTCTGTTTTGTGAGTATTTTCCCTCTTTTTGCAATTTGAATTATTAAATAGAACCAATTTAGTTTCCTTCATGCAATTTATTTCTTAGATCTAGGTTGCAATTTCAATTTGTAGTTAATGATTGAATTCAATTATGAGTTTTCTTATATTAGTGTATAATGCATTTGAATTTCATAGATTAGAAGATAGTTTCCTTGCTTTCATAGATTATAAGATAGTTTTCTTGCTTTCATAGATTAGAATATAGTTTTATTGTTGTTGTAGGATAGATAGTCTTCTTTCTTTGGTAGATTAAAGGATAGTTTTCTTATCATAGAGATTATTTGTTAATTGCTTTTATCATCATAATGCTTTCAATTCGGTAGATTTCCTTTTATGAATTAGAAATAGTTGTGAAGATTAGTTTAAGAATAGAGTTCACTTGTCTCTTAGCTTAGTTAGTTGCTTATTGAGTAATCTTAATTAGTTTACTTTCTGTAGAAGTTATCCTAGGTTAGTTAGTTTATTTTCTTTAATTGCTTACTTGTCTATTCTTGCTTTGATAGTGTAGTTTCTTGTTTATTTACTTGCTTTCACAGGATAGTTTCTTATTGAATTTAAGTAGGCTAGTTAAAGTAGTTTGTTGTTGTTATTTTCTTAATATATGAATAGTTTGCTTTTTTCTTATTGTCATGATTGAGTTAGTTTTCTTTAAGTAGGTTTTTCATTTTCTTTCCTAGAACTATCCATCGATCCCTTGTCCAAAGGTTACCTAGGTTACATAGTTTAAGTTTCTTAGTAGGTTTTTCCCATTAATAGCCTTTGCTTGAATATATTAGCCCTTAGATAGCTACTTCCTTAGTTAGACTATACTACCACTAGCCCTTCTACCTTGGCATATATTTTGCTACAATTCTAAGTTTACTTACCTCGGGTTGACAATTTAATTGAGGGTTTTTAGTGTGTTTTTAGTGCATATAGAACACCCATCAATAGGACCACATACATATGAATGTATTAAATTGAATATCTCCTTGGATCTATTTTCACTGGTTGGGAAAGGCTTCTTAATATTCTTCCCAAGCGCACGTCCTCTGCGCACACCTTCATGTACTGATTGCATTCCAGGTACACTTGCTACCATTTGATTTAAGGATAGAAATGCTCAGTAATGAAGGTGAGTGTACCTTCTATACCATAGTTCACTAGGGTTAAATTCATCATGTACAAGGTCTTGAGTAATTTGGGCTAGAAGCTTATATAATATTCCATCATAGATTACGATAAATCTAGCATTGTCTATACTAGAGCCCTTAGGCCATACAAGTACCTTTCCATCAACAAATCTTATTATATCTCCTTTATCCTCTAGAAAAGAAATGGAAACCAAATGTTTTTTCAAGCAAGGTACATATAGAACATTACTGAGATGAACATTATTACTTGATTCCGTCTTGATAGATGTATTCCCAATTCCTTTCACTGCATACAAATTGTTGTCTCCAAGATATACTCTATGATAAATCTTCTTCTCCTTCATAATTGAGAGGTTAACATGATCTCCTATCATATGTATCGAAGCTTCACTATCAATGAAACACATATCGTCATTGTCTTCAATAGATCCTGTAAGGGATGAGAAATAGAAGAAATTTGTTTCTTCATGTTTGGATTTCTTTGGAGGTTCTTCATCATTTATGTTAGTTGTGGAAGAATGATTCTTTCCTTTCCTTTTCTAAGTTAGATCAAGACAATCGCGTTTATAGTGACCAAATGTTTGGCAACCAAAACATTGGACCTTTGACATATCTCTCTTTCCTTGTGGATTAGGTTTTCTCCTTGAATTATTTTTCTGAAAACCAAACTTCTTCTTCTTTACTCCATACTTCTTGAATCTTGTTGCATAAGCTTAAGCATCTTCTCCTTTCTGAATTCTTTCCTTTGATGTGATCCTTGAATCTTCTTGCGCACAACAAGTCCATAGCTCTTCAAAGGTAGGAAAGTCTTTCCTTGTGTTCATACTAGAAGAAAATGCATCCCATGATCTAGGTAAACCATTGAGTGCAATAGTCATGATATCTTTATCAGGAATTGCTTCATCAATAACTTGAAGTTGATCTCTTAGTTGGGATATCCTCACAAAATATGAGGATATAGTATCATCCTTCATAATTCTGGTATCACGAAGCTCATTCTTCAATCTCATTACTTGACCAACATTATTGACTATGAATATATTGGTTAGGGCATCATACATTTTAATCGATGTATCAAGGTTTGATATATATGGGATCAGGTGATCTCTAATTGACTCCACAATGATACTCATGGAATTAATATCATTTTATTTGAACTTCTCTTTTCCTTCATCATATGTTGGTTCTATGACCTTTCCTTTCACCATATCCAAGACTTTATTCTTGGCAAGGATTAGGTCAATCCTAGTCTTCCATGCTCTAAAGTTTGACACCCCTTCTAGTTTGTTCTTTGACTTCATAGAGGAAGCCATGAAGAAGGGTCTTCTTGTAGATGGGTCTTTCTATGATGGTGATCTCAAACTTCTTTTCTTCATCAAAGATCTATGTTGAGTTTTTATGATTCCCAGACCTCGGTAGTTACCATGGATATCATTAATAATTACACACTAAGAATATTCAACTTTACCGCAGAACAAAACTATCATAGATATATATAACAATGCATAGAAAAAAGAGATCATTGATAAGGCACAAGATTTACCCTTGGAAAACCCATAATGGGGAAAAACCCAACAACCCTTTTAATAGAAAAATTCTTTGTACAACAGGAAGAAACACTTAGAACCTGGTAAAGGTCTTCAAAACAAATCCTAAGGTTCGTCCCCTAGTAGATACAATGGAAAAAATGACACAAAATGTTAGGCCCTACAACTTAGCAACAACTACATCAAAAACTCAGAAAATATGCATACCAATGGAGAGAGATAGCCTCCCCACATGTGAGCTAAAGAGAGTGAGAGAAAGACGAAATAAAGATGCCAAGAAACCTTCTCTTGAAATGCTCAGTAATTTCCAAAATCAGTGAACAATTGTTGTAGTGGATCCTTGAGAGAAGGTGAGTTATGTGTATTCAAATGAGAATCCAGGATGTTATTTATACTAATTCGTCACTTCTATTTAGGTCCGACTTGTAAATCTACTAGGGACGACTAGTACATTTAGAGACAAGAATACATTTTTACAATTTCAAAATTTCCCTCACAAAATATTCAAAGGGGACTTGACTCAAAAATATTTTTCCCATGTCTCTAGCATTTAAATATTCTTTACAATATCTCGAGACATAAAATATACATTATGAAGACCGACCATAGTTACAAAATTCAACATGAGTTTCATGACATACAAGGGATCATATTGTCTCATTTATGGGTGCCTTTGTAGGGGGTGTGTTGCACCTTCTTCCTCAATGAAACTTCTTTCCAAGCCCATGAATTGCCATTTATTAATTAATCAATGATCCAAACATGTGTGCACTCCCAACATTGAATCAATTATCTTGGGGGGAAGTAACATAGTGTCATTTGAACAGAGAGGTCAACAAAGTGCAATAGGGGTAACCATGTAAACTGTTGTAACAAAATTTTGTTCGTCTTATATTCAAGTGGGATATTTATTATGGGTTTGATATTGTGAAAGTATTCAATTCTTTTAAGAGAAGAAGTTCATCATTCTTAATATCTGTCTGGGCAAGCATCTAGAAGGTTTATATTTTAGTCTCTTATCTTTTTCTAGCAACCATCCCCCTGGGCCTTCAGCCCCTTATTCCCATGAAGTGAGGTACATGCCCTTCTTGGGTCACTAAAGTCAAAGGCCCAAGAAGATGGAAATATGACAGAAACACAATGAGAGGAAAGTGGTAAGTATGGTTGAGAATGGTACGATGAACCTTCAAGGGATCCCTAGTTGCAACCCTTCCCTAAAATTTGGCCAACTACTAGGAAATCTATGACACTCACCAAGGTGGAACAGGGTCAAAAGCATAATTTCCAATCATGTGTTCTATAATTAAAATAGCTCAAATACAACATGCTTAAATTCCTCAAATATTAGGGTAATTACTTGCCACAATACCTGACTTGTATCACATGGACAAGACCCATCTACCTTCTAGAAGTTAGTTGGTGTGGTGGATGCGTTGACAATGGATCAAAATGTGGTTATAGAGCAGGATTTCGTATGTGCAAGTGGATATTGCTAGTCATGTGGTGTATCAACACTCCATATATGCAACTTGAGGGCCTCAAGACATCATCTCCTAAGTTATCCCACAAAATGGGGATAACATCAGGCTCCTACTTGGGGACATGTGCTTGTTGTAGATTGCATGAGAAGTGTAGCATCTCTTGGAGGAATTGTGCCTACACTGAAACAAAAAACTATAAAATATAGGGTGATTCTATCACCCTTCGTCCATATACATCAAAACAAAAAATGAAACTAATCTAGAAAATAAAATTTTATCATTTTTTCAAAAACTTATCTACTAAGCATGAAATCATTATGCAAGTAGAGAAAAATGAAATATGAAATGCATCTAAACTAAGATGAGCAATCAATATTCAGATGCAAGGAAAGTAAGATGACCTACCTACTTACCTGGGCCCTTGATCTGATTTTATGAGAAGAAAAAAATGAATACAGATTATTAAAAGATGCCTAACACAGAATAACAGAGATACAGTAAAACTAGTTTTCTATTCAATAAGGAAATAAGCTGAAACTGTAAAATGCAGCGGAAACAAGCTTGTTGGAATGGTGGTGGCTTATCTCTGAGAAGAGATGTGATAGCTGCACTCATTCGCAAGAAGATAATTACAATGAGGCTTTGAAGGCCTTTTTACAATAAACAGGAATGTCAAAAACACTAGAAATCCAAAAACCTAACCCTAGGAGATGAAGCGCTAAAAGTCACGTGGGCCCCATTTGGGTAAGTTAGTCGGTCAACTTCCTGATGTCGTAACTTTTGCATACGATCTCCGTTTTAGGCGCACGATAGCCCATTGGAAAGGTCTATTTGAGGACTACACATTTTGGTCTAATCTAGTAAAGGGAATTTTTGACTGTGCCAATCTCTAAAAACATTGTTTAGGGCCTCAAAACGGCCCCGCAAGTCATGGACCTGAAAACTAGGAAACAAACTGCCAAAATGAACCAGCTGGAATAGGTGGGAGGCCACCGACATCCATATGGATCAATCCTCCCCCCTTAGGAAGCAATGGTCTCCATTGCATTGAGTTTCCCCATCATATGAGGAAATTTCTGTTGAATTTGGCCCCGAGTGAGCCACTTGCCTTGGTGCAGGAGCTGCCCTGCTTTGCCAACTCAATAAAGCTGGATCCTTTGCTGTCGGGTGCCCTTGATCTGTGTGTCCACAATCTGATCACTAGATGCCTGTTGCATGTAGTCAGGGTTGAGTTCTGTTGGTGTCAACTGCTCTGCTATCTCTGAGGTGTCCAATAATGGTGGGAAATATGGTCGAAGGAGAGCCACGTTGAAGATTGGGTGCATGCCAAGGAAAGGGGCAACGTTGAACACAAGAGCATTGTTACCCACAGCCTTGGTGATGGTGTATGGCCCATACTAGAGTGGGAAAATATTCCTATGGGGCCCTCTAAGGCGTTCTTTCTGCAAGTGCAACCAAACTTTGTCGCCCACCTGAAACTTATGTGGCACCCGATGTTGATCATGGCACTGCTTGTACTTGGCATTGGACTTCTGTAAAATATCCTGAACCTATTGGCGGATGTGATGGATCCTCTCAATGAACTGGGTGGCTTTGTTAGCTTCTGGTGGAGCAGGGGACGAGTCGGCCGAGGTGTTTGCCAGTGGTAGTGCAACATCCATGGGGCCCAACGGTTGGAATCCCAACCCCACATAAAAGGGGTTGTGGCCAGTTGAGCTATGGAAGGCTTAGTTGTAGCTATGATGGACATAGGAAAGACTCTCATCCCATGTGTGGGGGTGCTTGGAATTATACATGCGCAGGATATGTATGATCATCTGATTGACGACCTTAGTTTGGCCATCTGTCTGGGGGTGGAAGGAAGTGGATTTGGTGAGCTTGGTATCCAACAGTGACCAGAGGATCGACTAGAATGTGCTGAGGAACCAACTGTCCCGATCTGAGACAATGGTTTTTGGGATCCCAAAGTGTACCCAGATGCGTTCAAAGAAGAGATTGGCAGTGGCCTCTGCAGTGATGCTCTTCTTGCAGGCGGCCATAATCGCCATCTTGGAAAAGCAATCAACAACCACAAAAACAAAGTCATTGCCCCTCTTGGTGGGCAGGAGGCCTGATATGTAGTCCATGAATATGGATTCCCACGGCTTTTCAGGAGTAGGAAGAGGGGTGTACAGACCCTGTTTCTTAGTGGTCGGTTTGGCAATAGCATAGGTGGTGCAGGACCTGATATACTTGTCGACATCCTATCAAAGTTTCGACCAATAGAAATGTTTTTACAACATTGCCACTGTCTTTTTGACGCCAAAGTGTCCTGCCACCCGACTGTAGTGAGCTTCCCAGATCAACTTCACGTGCTTGCTTGATGGAACGCAGAGATGGCCCAAACGACACAACAACCCATCCTGAAGATGGAAATCAATGACCACTAAGTTTTCTCCCAACATTTGGTAGGTGGTGGAGAAGTCAGGGTCTGTCTCATAGAGATCTGGCCATCCAGAGGTCTCATGGTTGCAAGAGTATAGCACCGTGGTGAGTGTCACGATTGGAGGTCAGCTAAGGCAATCAACAACTCGGTTGGTACTTCCTATTTTATACTTGATGTTGAGGTGGAACTGCTGTAAGTATGTGGACCACTTATGATGGCAGTCATTCTGCAATTTTCCCTGGTTCTGCATGAATTGTAGTGGCTTGTGATCAGTGTGGATGACTGTCTCCTTCCTCAGAATGTAATGTCTCCACTGGCGGTAGGCTTGCAAAATGGAGTACATTTCTTTATCGTAACTAGGGTACTTACGGACAACATCTAATAGCGTCTCACTATGATACGCCACGGGGTGGCCATGTTGAGTGAGAACGACACCCACAACATAGTATGAAGCATCTATCTCGATCTCAAAGGGATGTTGCAGGTCTGGTAATGAAAATACCGGGGATGAGCACAAGCGTTGTTTCAATTCATCGAAGGCTTGTTGTTGGGACAGGCCCCACACAATGTTTTCCTTACCACCACTGCTGGTTACTTGGTTGAGGGCCCATGCGATATGAGAGAATCCCAACACGAACGTGTGATAAAATTGGTGAGGCCCAAGAAGCTCTGAAGCTCAGAGAGTGTGGTTGGGGATGGCCAGTCATGGATGACCTGGATCTTGGATAGATCCACATGAACACCATGCTAATCAACGATGTAGCCTAAGTAGTGGACCCTGTCCATGCCAAAGGAGCATTTTTCCAAGTTTGCATATAGTTTGTGTTGCCGTAGGGTGTGCAGAACCTATTGAATATGCTGCAAGTGTTCCACCCAAGTCTTGTTGTAGATGAGGATGTCATCCAAATACACCACTACAAAAGTACCGGTGAAAGTTCATAGGATATTGTCCATCATCCTCATAAAAGTTGTTGGAGCATTTGTCAAATCAAAGGGCATGACCAACCATTCAAAAAGACATTCTTTTGACTTGAAGGCAGTATTCCATAAATTTGTATGTTCTATTGGGACCTGGTGGTAGCTAGACTTCAGATCAATCTTATTGAAGTATTTGCCCCCCATGAGATGATCAAGGAGTTCGTTGATTCAGGGAATCGACTATCGATTCCGGACTATGATTTTATTCAGGGCCTAGTAATCAATGCAGAGTCACCAGGTCCCATCTTTCTTCTGCACCAGTACGATTGGGCTCCCACAAGGCAATGAGCTAGGATGGATGTGCCCCTTGTGGAGAAGTTCTTGGATATGCATCTTGATCTCCTCATTTTCTAACAAAGAGCGGTGGTAGACTGTCCCATTGGGTAGCGATGTGTCTGGGGTCAGATCGATGGGATGCTTGACCTGGCAGTGTAGAGGTACCCTGGTAGGAGAGGAGAAGACATCTGAGTGTTCTTCCATGACCTTATCCACTTGCTTCTGTTGTGTGGAGAGATCGACCGTAGAGGCCTTGGATGTGGCTGCGATCTTTCTCTTACTCTAAGAGAGAATCACGAAGAAGACAAATTTCCTGGTCTGAGAGATGACCTTCCTACATTGCTTGGCAGAGATCAAGGAAATTACACTAGGAGGGACTGCCTCGGGTATCCTATACAATTTCTTGTTCAAAGTAATAATAACACTACGAGGCCTAGACTCATATACAACATGGCATTTCCATAAATAAGGTTGGCCCAAAAGAACATTACAAACTTTGAGAGGAGGAACATCACACAATACCTCATCTTTGAAGGTCTTGATGTCGTACAATAGTAGACACTGTTGGCTGACGCGGAGATCGCTTCCTTGGCGGAGCCATCCAATGGTGTAGGGCTACGGGTGCGGTGTTGTTGGCAGGTCTAGCCACTTGATGACCTCTACTAAGATGAGGTTCTTCTAGCTACCACTATCAATGATGAAGTGCAGTGGGGCTCTTTTTACCCACATATGTGAATGGAAAAGGTGCTTGCCTTCTTCTGGCTTGTATGGTTCATTAGGTTGGAGCTTGGTGGTAGCAATGGTGGCACTCAGTTCCACGTCAATGATCCATATTCCCCTTTCTGGTTCTGAATCAGAGTCATAACCCACCTCTGATTTAGAGGCTTTCACTTCAGCCACCAACGAATGCTTTGAGTGACAATCAACAGTGTTATGCCAAGGGATCTTATGGAAGTCACACCACTTCTCGGTATCCTTCTTTGTCTTTCCAGTGTCCTTCTTTGCTTACAGTTTGGATTGGTTTTCTTGATGCTGTCCATCTTTTCTTTTCCCTTTGTTCTGTAGGTTGGGGTCGCCCTTTCCTAGATTTTGCTGCGAGGGGTTCCCAGGCCCAAATTGTCATATCTTTTTTTTGAGCTTCTGCTCGATTTTGACGGCATATCAATATGCCACGCCCAAGGACGAGATGTCCATAAATTCCATTTCGGTCTGGATGTAACTATGCAAAGTACTGTGGTACTTGAACACCAGATAGTGCTCTGAATATTTGATACCCAACTTGGTGTGCAAGGTATGGAAGATATTTGTGAAATCTGGCATTGCTTGGTCTCTTTCTTGCCGCAGTGTGGTCCATTTGGTATACAAGTCATCATAGCTTCCGACAGGGTAGTATTGTTCCTTAATAGCATCCCTGAAGGATTCCCAGGTGGTTGTGAATGTAAATAATGAGGGTTCCTCTTTTTCCTTTTTCTCACAAAAAGTCTCCCACCAATCTTTGACATGGAGAACGACTTTGAGGAGCGCAAAAGTAATTTTTTCTCTATTTGAAAAGTTATGGACAAAAAAATACCTTCTAGTAGATTCAACCACTTATCTACAACATCCGTGTCTATCTGACCTTCAAATATAGGAATATCAAAGTTGATTTGTACCTTGAAGGGGGCGACGCCTCCGCTCGAGGAAGATGCATCGCTTGTTGGTAGCCACTGAAGGATTTGTGCGAAACTATCCATCATTTCGTTCCTCTGTTGTGTGAGGGATTCCTCAAGAAACATTTTGAAAGGATCTTCTGTCCCATCATCTTTATTTTCTCCTGCCATGAGAGGTCATTTGGGCGTGCGAGAGATTTTGTCCTCAAGAGAAACAAGCTCGAGACCCAATTCTTTGTACCCCGACCTCGTTGGGGACATGCATTAAGATGACAAGGAGTAGACTGCTATGATACCACTGATCTGGATTTTATGAGCAGAATGAAATGAATATAGATTATTAAAAGATTATTAACACAGAATAATAGAGATACAGTAAAACTGGTTTTCTATTCAATAAGGAAATAAGCTAAAACTGTAAAATGCAGTGGAAACAAGCTTGCTAGAATGGTGGCAGCTTATCTCTGAGAAGAGATGTGACGGTTGCATTCATTCACAAGAAGATCATTACAATGAGGCTCTGAATGCATTTTTACAATAAACAGGAATGTAAAAAAACCTAGAAATCCAAAAACCTAACCCTAGGAGATGAAGAGCCAAAAGTCATGTGGGCCCCGTTTGGGTAAGTTAGTAGGTAAACTTCTCGGGGTCGTAACTTTTGCATACGATATCCGTTTTAGGTGCATGATAGCCCGTTGGAAAGGTCTATCCGAGGAATACACATTTTGGTCTAATATAATGAAGGGAATTTTCGACTATACCGATCTCTAAAAACATTTTTTAGGGCATCAAAATGGCCCCGCAAGTCAGGGACCTGAAAACTATTAAAAAAATTGCCAAACTGGAAAACTTCCAAAATGAACCAGTTGGAATAGGTGGGAGGCCACCGAAATCTATATGGATCAGCCCTGGGCCCTGAAGATGTCAAATGATCTGAACATAAGGTTGGAGAAGAGACCCATCCACTGGTAATGGCATCTTTCTCCCATCCAAGGTTGTCAAATAGTAATTTTATTTGTCGGACTTCTTGATGATGTAAGGGCCAAACCATGAACTGTTATCCTTATGGCCATACTTGGGCTTGTCCTTCCTTTTTCCCTGCATGATCACAAGAATTCCTTCACTATAATTGATGTAAGGTACATTCTCGATGTATGAATAAGAAGGAGGTTTTGTGTTAACTTCCCTTTTGATGGCTTCATCACGTTCTTTATATTCTTTCTTCAATATCTATATAGACCCTGACTCTTTCCCTTGGAATTTTGCAAGTTTTTCTTTGTATTCATTAGTCCTTGGGAGGATCATGTCTATGGATTCTTCCCACATAAAAGGTAAGTCTTGTGGATTGCACTCAATGAAATATGGGACTTCATCAAACTCATATTCACTTGTGTAGTCAGGACCATTAGGATCAGTCACATGCTTGTCATCTCTCTCTCGACTATATAATACCTCAAAAGTGCCATGTACCATGGGAATGTGTGCATGGGTAAGGTCCATGTTGATGAAATCCCCAAGGGAAATATAACAAATCCTTGATAGGAGCATCCCCCAAGCATCTAAAACGTCGAACACCATTATGTTCATGAGGAGGATGATATGTAGAAAATCAATCAAAAAGACCTCAATGTCCTCACATAACCCATAAACCTTGACCCTTTTAGAATCAATGCCACATACGTGTCCATAGGGTCGTTTCATCTTCAAACGAAGTTTTTCTATAACCTTCAATGACATGACATTCATGGAGGCCCCATAATATAGCATACAATTGTTCAAGTAGAGGCCATTCATGTGTAATGAAAGATAGAAAGGATGAATGTTTTCCTTTTGTCGATCAAGATACATAGTGTTTAGATTTATGGGAATATCTTCCTTCTCATCCGGTACCTATAATAACTTCAAGACCTCCCCCCTTACAAAAGGGATCTTGCACATATCTGTCACTGGGACTGTCATATTCAAATTTCCAAACATGGTTGCAATGTCTATATTCAACTGAATCTCACCTATGGGAGCTAGATTAGGAAGCAACTCATGTACTGGAGGTGGAGGCGATGATACCACCTTCTCTGTAGATGGAGGAGGAATGGAAGGATGTGATGGAGGAGTTGAAGATTTATTTCTTCTAGTATAAGTCAAATATTCCCTCTTCCTTAGCTCCTTCTTTTCATCGTATGTCAACTGATTTAAGGCTCAGAGTGTCCCCTATCTTTCCACCTGTCTTCTAGATTCATTGATATGTTCCTATGTGACTTGTTCCTCTTGGGAACTATAGATCATATCCATGAATTTTAAAATGTCAGAAGGATCCTCATCTCATCGGGGACACTCATCTTCATTGTGAGGTTCTTGGCATGGAAGACACCAAGTTGCTTGTTTTGTATCAACAATACAGAATGGTTTCAAAGTATCAGGGGCATTTACCTCTTGTTGAGGCCTTGGTATCCAACCTATGGAATCTCTCTATTGTCTGGTAAAATGAGGTCTAGAGGCAGATGGATTTATTTCCACGGTATTCAAATGGCCCATGATCTGATTCTGTGCTTGAACAAATTCAATAATCATCTTATCTATCTTTTGAGTCAAGAGGGAAATCAAATCAAGAGAACTTCTATTGGAAGCTTTAGTCTTTTCTTCTTCCTTGACACGAGGATACTGAAAATGATCTACCTTCAAGTCAAGGATATTTTCTTCAATCTCTGCACTATACTCTTTGGCTTATACCAAATACGTGGGATTCTTTTCCTTCAGAATAAACGAAAATGCCCATCAAATGCATTCACATATTGGAGGTGAACTGTTGTAGCGATAGGAAAAAAATATTTCAGAATCTGGCTGTATAATCTGTCGAATCTGGTGTCAAACTTGTTGATTGTCTTATTATGCTTTTTCTTTATCTGATTGAATTGAGCTACAAGCATCCCACTATCTTTATTCATTTCCCACCTTCTCTTAAATGACCCAGAAAAATATTCATAGGATGTGATGTGATTATTTGGAAGGCCTATGAACCATTTGAGATCTTCTTCAGACAGGGATGAAGCTAGCTCAAGAGAAGACAAGATAAACCTCTCCTTACCAAGATAAATCCACCACACAATCCAAAGAGAATCTCCAAGAAGGGTATCACAATACTTCTTCCACCAATAACATAAATAAACCAAGATAAAAGATCACAAGAGAGAGAAGGTTGTCCAAGGAGGGCGCAAATTTCAGCCAAGTACTTCTTACAATGGGAGAGTTATGTCAAAAATGAAATAGATTTCATCTCTATTTATACAAAATTTTATCAAGTATGTTTTTCCACACAATCTTAGAGTAAACCACAATATAGGCATCAAAAACCTTAATATTTTCCCTTTGCACAAATAATACTAAACAATTCAACTAAATTGCACAAAGAAAACCGTAAAACAAGATGACACCACCCCTTTTGGGGACATTTTGGCACTTTGAGAAAGTCATTCGAGAAGAAAATGGAGGTTGTTTGGGTCCTAGAGACTCTTCTTCATGTGCTAGGTTAAATCCATGTCTCCTTTGGTCAAATAATTCCAAGTTTCAATGCACAATACCTCCATCACCACAAACCCTAGCCCTAGGTGACGTCAAGCCTCAAGAAGTGATGTTTTCCCCCTCCTAGGCAAGTCATTTGGAATGTGAGGGAAAGGTCATGTCTTCCAAGGTTTCTTCTAGGCCTCCAATGGAAAGTCATCATGATCCAGCATGCGATCCCTTGGCATTCAACCTGTGGGATTCAAGCCCCATGGAAGCCCAAGCTAGGCTTGTTCCTCCAAAACAATCCACCAAACAAGGTCATGAAAAACAAATAGGCACACCCTCCAAGGAAAGTGAAAACCACATCTAATAAATAAGGCACCTAAACATGTGCATCAAAACTACCTCATCAAATCAAACATATGCTCCAAGACCCTATACAATTGACCAAGTTTAGGTATGGGAGGGGTGTCATAAAAGTCCTATTGGGTAGACCAAAACCCTCAAGTAGGGGATGCTCCCAAGGATTCCCTTTCAAGGTCATGTAGTGGGTGATGAGGTGGATAGGAGGGTATACTTCATGGGTTAATGAGTTTCAGGACATACAAGGGATCGTATTGTCTCATTTATGGGTGCCTTTGTAGGGGGTGTGCTACACCTTCTTCCTCAATGCAACCTTTTTCCAAGCCCATTTATTGCCATTTATTAATTAATCAATAATCCAAACACGTGTGCACTCCCAATAGTGAATCGATTAGCTTGGGGGGCAGTAACACAATGTCACTTGAACAAAGACATCCACAAAGTGCCATAAGGGTAACCATGTAAAGCCTTGTAACTCACTTGTGTTAGTCTTATATTCAAGTGGGATATTTATTATGTGTTTGATATTGTGCATGTCTTCAATTATTTTAAGAGAAGTATTTCATCGTTCTCAAGACATGACTGGGAAATGATCTAGAAGGTTTATATTTTAGGCTGTTATCTTTTTCTAACAACCATCCCCCTAGGCCTTCAACCCCTTCTTCCCATGAAGTGAGGTACATTCTCTTCTTGGGTCACTAAAGTCAAAGGCCCTAGAAGAGAGCAATATGATAGAAATGCAATGAGTGTAAAGTGGTAAGTATGGTCAGGAATGGTACAATTACCCTTCAAGGGAACCCCAGTTGTAATCCTTCCCTAAAATTTGGCCACCTACTAGGAAATATATGACACTCACCAAGGTGAAACATGGTCAAAAGAATAATTTCCAAGCAGACATTCTATAATCAAAATTATCTCAAATACAACATGTTTAAATGCCTCAAATATTAGGGTGATTACCTGCCACAATACCTGACTTATACCGCATGGAGAAAGACCCATTTTCCTTCCAGAAGCTAGATGGTGTTGTGGATGCACTGCAAATCGATGAAATTGTGGTGATAGAGTAGGCTTCTGTATGTGAAAGTGGAAACTGCTAGTCATGTGGTCTCTCAACACTCCATATATTCAACCTGAGGGCCTTGAGACATCATCTCTTTAGTTATCCCACAAAATGTGGATAATAGTCCCAATCATCTCTTCCTACATTGCAGATCTTTATCAAAGCATTATCCATAATTTTATAAAAAGATTCTACTGTCCCATTGGCCGGAGGATGATACGATGTACTCTTCTAATGATGAATTTGAAATTCCTCAGTCAATGTTGCAATTGTCCTATTTAGGAAATCTTTTCCCTGATCATTGGTTAATATGCATGGGCATCTGAATCATGTGACTATATTCTCAAATAGAAACAACGTAGCTGTCTCCATAGTGCATTCTATGACTCGTGTTGCTTTTTCGCATCTAGTCAAATACTTTGTCACAATGATTATGTACCTATCTCTTGATATTCTTGATGATGGGTTGATTGGTCCAACAAATTCTATTACCCATTTATCAAATGATTTTAATGTAACTTGCAGGTGTAGAGGCATCTCATCCCTCCTGAATGGTTTTCCCACCCTTTTACATACATCACATGCCTAGCAGTATTCTTTAGTATCCTTATGAAGTGTGGGCCATCACATCCCTGCACATAAAATATTTTGCATAGTTTATTTACCTACATAGTGTCCTCCTACAATCCCTTCGTGCACTTATGTGAGTATCATAGGCCTTTCATGCGCTAACACACATTGTCTCAGTATTCCATCTGCACCTAACTTGTATAATTTCCCTACAATTAATTGATAGTTTGTTGCTTTAACCACTAATTGTTTCTTATGCGCAATTGTCATGTCTGACGGGGCCATTCTCGTATTTAGAAACTACATGATGTATGTGAATTAGTATTCCACCATTTTAACTGCAAATAATTGTGCATCCGGAAAACTGTCATCTAGATTCCCTACATCTTCTCCTGATAGTATACATGATAAATGATTGGTCTTGCATTCAACTTCCTTAGTTTCTCAACAACCTCAAAATTGTATTCCTGAAACATCAGTAACCACCTGCATATTCTCCCCCCCCCCAACACTGTCTTGTTCACTAAGTATTTTAGTGAAAAATGGTCTGCATATATCTTAAAATGAGAACCCAATAAGGAATTTCTAAACTTCTATAGCGCATATACCATTGCCAATCCTTCTTGTTCTGTAGTGGTGTAATTCTTCTCTTCTATGGACAACTTCCTACTTGTGAAATCAATTGGGTGATCTATGTCGCCTTCCCCTAGATGAGATAGTACTGCAACCAAATCTATGGACAACACATCTACATGAACACAGAACTCCTTCTTCCATCCCGGGAAGATCAAAATCGGCGCGGTCACTAGTTTTTGCTTCAGTGTATCCAAACCCTTACGACATTCCTCATTCCTATGGAACTTAGCTTCCTTCTTCAATAGCTTCTCCATAGGTGATGTAATTTGCGCATGACCCTTAATGAACTTTCTGTAATATCTCATATGCCCCAAATTTTATCTCAACTGTCTGACTGATGTAGGTGGTTGTAAATCTAGAATCACTGCAATCTTGGTAGGATCCACCAATAATCCTTGCTTATAGACCACATCTCCCCAAAAAAATCCAAAAGGTGTGTAAAAAATAAATTTCTTCATATTAGTGAAATTTGACATTGTCTACACCTATCCAACATTAACTTGAGTACTTCTATGTGATCTTTCAGTAGATTAAATATAGTCCAATCATCTAGCTATACTTTAAGGAACTTATGACTAAATTTATTAAAATTTGCAACAACAACCATTGAAAACACTGCAGGTGCATTCTTTAATCCAAAAGGTATCACTGTGTATTGATAAATTCCCCACTCTATCACAAAAGTAGTCTTATACATGTCTTCTTGAAAAATATTTATCTGATGATACCTTGAGAATACATCTGTGAAATAATAAGTCTCCTTCCATCCTACATTTTCTAATACCTCATCTATGAATGGTGTTGGAAATGGATCATGTAGGCAGGCATCATTTATCTTCTTTAGATATACACAAATCATGATTCCCCCTGTTTTCTTATCGTGTACCACCATTGGGCTTATCCACTCTGATTCCACCACTGGTTCAATGATCCATGATTCTAACATCCTTTCTATCTGTGCCTTCACCTTCTCTTTATACCTCAAATTTAACATGTAGGGTCTCTTTCGCACTATTTTAGCACTTGGTTTCAAAGGCATCTTCATCTCACCTAATTCCCCATCTAGCCCCTTCTTTTCTAAGAATGTAGTTGGGAATAGATCCTGATACGCACACAGTAAATCTGTAATCTTCTCCATATTTTCATCATTCCAATAATCTCCTATCTGAAGAAAGTTTGGATTCTCTATCATCCCAATATTTACCTTCTATGTCTTTATTGGTTGTGTGTATGCAACAGATTCAAGATCTGGCCCTTCTACTGCGCGTTCTCCCTCAATTTTAGGTACTTGCAACTTCCTTGTATCTTCCTCATCATGTTATTATTAAGTGACATGTAACACTCTAGTAATTCATGGACAATCATAGAAGCTTTGTGCACACTGCACACATGTACCACCTCCATCGACCCTTCTAAAAATATATTGCCTCAAATGACCTGCAATGCTGCATCTAGTAATGGAGATTCATGCTAAAATGTAAAAGTTACTTTAAACCTTTGAATCACTTCATCCCAATTTTTTGTTTCTCTACACATTTCCAGTTCCAAGGAATTGTATCCAGTGTATGTTTAAACCTGTGCACCCACTCCTCCTTTGGTGTTGAACTCCATCTGTTTATGCATTGGGAAATATGATCTGTTGGGTCACTTATCCTTGTATACTTCTGCACAATATTCTCTAACTTGGTACCAAATCTCACTTTCATTAGTCTCCTACATTGCTACCAGTCTTCCATTCCCTCTTTGTGTGCAACCCACCACCTGGATGGAGTAGCTTTCATGACAACATCTAGTGCCAACAACCTTTGCTGGTCGGGTACCTACAACTCAAACTCCTTTACAAACAATCTTATATCAATCAATCCATCATACCTGGGTGGATCACATAATTCCATTCAAATCCAATGCAGTGATTACGTTATGCATGCACATCATCTAGTTGATACTTCATGCATTCTCTGCTGCCAATGTTCCAGACCTTCCTCTGAGTCTAATGCACATGAGCTAATACTTCTCCAACTTAGTGCACCATATGTAGTGGGGTTAACATAATCATCCATCTGCGTAGTCATGTTATATAGGTTGTCAATTTCATTCCCTCTTGATGGCTCTATGTACCTCTTCCCTTATGTCAGATCTAATGGTGCAACAACTTTCAAGTCTCCTACCTCAAATATAATATCCCTCCTCTTTAGATTAATGATCTCCTGATTGTCAAAGGCCCATTCAAGTACCATCAGTGTTGGATGTGGATGGTTGTCATCCACAATATCAATGACTTCAAAGTCTTCTACACTACACACTCCATCTATATTCACATGTACTCCTGTCAATTAGACAATTGGTACTATATTGTGCTGGTTTGCTAACTTTAACTAAATAAGAGAAAAAATAAACTTGTGTTTCCCCATCATTTCCCAGGTCTTCTTTGGCAACACATTTACATTATAACCCAATTCTAAAATAACAGTATCCACATCATATTCCCCAATATTCTCCCCTAATCTGAATTCTTCATTTGTCCTCTTTTTGCATAGTACCTGATTCACTACCCTCTGTGCGATATGAATTTCCCTTTCTTGTGTGCAATGATCAATCATTTCATATAATTCATTTAACATAGTTTCATCTTTCACCAACTCTACACAACTTCTCAAAATTTCTCTCAGATTACTTACCTTCCCCACCGACTTCTTTGGAAAAGTACGAGCATAGATAGGTGACACATATGATGTTGATGCCACCCAATTTGGTCCGAGTATATCTTTTCTTTCCCTCTGATACATATCCTTTTCCTACTGAGGATCAAATGTTGGAATAGGTCCTACTGATTTCCTTACCCATTTCTATGCCTTCTTTCCTCCATTTGTCACATTACCCCCTTGTTGACGATTGAAAATGCCAACGTAGTTCCACCCGCAAAGTGTTGCTAAAGCTATTATTATTGAACTAAATAATACTAGTAGGTGGGACCCTTGGAATTATTTAGTAGCAGGTTCGTTCATGTTATGATGCTGATCTACATAAGTCACATGGTTGATATTAATATGGTGGTCATTGATATGAGTTAAGATGTGAGATGTTGTCCCTTCACGACACAACAACCTATTATTCATATATGGTATTGTTCTTCTCACACACACAAAAAAAAAAAAAACTGTTAGTAAAGTCACATGAAGGGCAGTTCTTTTTTTAAAAGAGGGCAAATTATTACAATGCAAAGGAACCTAGTCTGAAACACTACATGCATAAAATATTCGTTAAGCCTTAGCTAACGAGGAATGGCATTTTCAGAAAAAATGATTAATTGTGATATGCATATCATGTAAGTTTTGGTGGCGCATTCTTGGCAAGTGGTAATACATGGGTTATGAGTTGATTGATGCAATCGATAGCCGATATGCATATGTTATAATCCTTAGTGGCTTATGGAAGCAATGGCTTTGCAATTTTTTTTTATGGATTATGCTATGGTTAATGAATTGATATTCTCGATGCATTGGTTAATTAATGGTGTTAATAAAGGCTCGTTGGCATGTACTATGGAGTAAATGTGAGATAGGTGGAGGTGACCTGCATTTACTGCACGTCACCTTTACCCTTCCAGTTGGCCATCACCCTAATCAAACTGTTGTTTGATCTGGTTGTTGTGATTGCGCTCTGGATTTTGGGTAGGTCGAAACCGCTCGACCACCTCTCGTCTTAAGGTCTTTGATTAATAGTTATGTCTCTTTTGGTCATTCCTGACTTCACTCTGGTTATGAAATGTTTTTGGCTCGGTTGTATGGGTTTGTGTTGTCCTGAGTATTGCAACTGTGTGGTTTCGACTTGAATGGAAAATCGATGGTTCTGCATATAATTGTTATGGGTTCATCAGATTTGATGGTCTCCTAGGTGATAGCTTTTGTTACCACTACATTCTGTTTAAAGGTTTTTCTTTTAAAAATATGAATAGATGATTATCTTCACGGTTCCTAGGTTTAACTAGAACCTTGTCCAACTCTCTCAAGGAAATGCTTCCCGTCCACAAGCATCGTAGTCCTCCTTGAGCGCGTGCCTTTAGCCCGAAGATCCACCACAGTCAGTGCCCCCCTCCTTCCTGCGATGGCTACTGTGAAAACCCCTAAACCCTCTAGACTGGAGCTACATAAGGAGTCTGTCGGGCATGTTAAGTTTATTGCGGCCTTTTACTTCGAATACAGGCTCACCCATGATTCGTATAACAATCATGTTAGTATGGTGTTGACCACTACCTCTGTGGTAATGGAATGAGCCCCACATTGCCAATTGCACTTCTAAGAGTCACAGTTGCTAGCCTGTAGTCAAGGAATCATTTTGTTTTTATTATGAAAGGGCCTCTATCGTTTCCATTTTGGTTCGTGGCTATACACGGCTATCATGCTTGTTGGCCTATTGTTTCCCTTACCACAGTGTCGAATTGTTGGTTATTATACGACTGTTAGAGTGGCACTCATGATGTTCTGATAATGGTTGGAATTAGTCACAGGGGTTTGGTGTTCTTCACACATGTCGTGTCCTGTAGATGATGTTTTGAGAATTAGAAGATTGGATTGGACATGTTTACTGCATTTTTTGTCATTGATAGAATACACTTGAATGTGTGCAGCCTGGTCACTCACAGACGGCTTAATAAATGGCCCAAAATGTAGTTTTGATTTATATCGTGGTTATATATCGTTGTGTGGTTATGCGAATTATGACAATGTGGAATCCTCTCAGTCGTGCACCACATATAATATAGATGGCTTGTTTTGTATGCCCAGTGATACTCCCAAATTCTAGGTGCATTTATATTTTTGCAAATTGATCACTGTTGACAACAATTGTGTGGAATGTTTGGCTTCGTTTTAAGTCACATTGAGATATTTGTTTCATAGTGGCATGGTTACATGGTTTCATAAATTTACTTCTGCATAGCCCGTGTCTAAATGTTGACTGTTGGTTATAGTCAATTTCCTTTCAGGCGTGACATGTGAGGTCTTGATCATTTTAATTTTTCCATTGCATATATACGTATGGGGATGAATATCATTATAGATCTTGATTGGTTCTATTACAAAAATGGAGAATTCATTGTTATTTTTGGAAACACTACTTGGAAATATAGATGTGGACTTGGAAATTGTATGGTGGTGATGGATGCTAAAAGTTACAGATTGGGAATGAGTGTTGTTGTTGACTGTTATAAAATGTAGAACGTACAAATAAGAGGGACATAACCTCTTGCAAAGTGTGTGGAATACTTTTGTTGTAATGGCACTGTGTTGGATATTAATGGGTAGTGAAATTAGGCAAATGTATAGGAACTATTACTCAATCATCTGATTGTTGGTTGATGCATATTTTCCTTACTGCAAATATGTTATGGATTGCTTGATTAATCTCATGAAAAGTAAAAAAAAAAAAAAATCCCCCCTCATTATCTCATTTTTCGCTAATTATAAACCCCTCACATATCCCATATTTATTTTTTTCACGCCATGTTCTGATATTGATCACAGCTAAGGAAGATTCTGTGTTAGATTGGATAAAAGTGGTAGAATTCTGTGTGGATTGCAGTGAGGTTTATTGGTTTGTTTACAATTGATTGTTGTTATCATTGAGCAGTGAACATATCTCTTCCCTTTTATTATATCATATTTTCACTAATTACAAACCCCTCATGTATCCCTGAACATTTTTCCCACCCCCCTTCTCATTGATTAACATTAAAACAATTTGTATGGATTGGATTGCATGAGCCTGATACATTCTGAGCCAAATCTATTTCATATGTTACGAGTTGTCATGCATGGCTATTCAAAGAGACTATTTTCTAATCGATTACACACACATGATTCTTCGGTTGGATTGGGCATGGAGTAGCTCTACCTAGGCTTGAAAGGTCTACTTTCCAAGCCCCACAATGACAGGTTGACTTCAGGGATTTTGGACAACATGTTTTATTTTGAATATATGAAGTATTATTTTCGAAATAATTTCAAATTTCATGAGTTTAAATTTCCAAAAGTATATATGTTGATGGGAGGCACAAGGAAGTGTGTTTTCTTAAGTAATGGATTATGTTATGATGGCTAGGATGGTTATGAACTAAAGGGAGTCACAAGGGGTCCCACCTACTAGTTATTATTTAATGATGATCCTTATTATAATTACTACTGGTCCCCCTAACTAAAGTTAGTTAAGGCCTTATGTTAGCTTAACTAATAAGTTATTTCAACTACTCTAACCAATTTTAAATTGTTAAAAGTTGAACTAAGGAGAGGAACAAGGGGAGGATAGAAGCACAAAACATGCTAAGGTTTTATCTTTGAGTTATGTTGAGATAGTTCAGTTTTCATTCATTCATATATTCATCATAGCCTAATAATATTTTGTGATAACAGGGTCTTATTGTAGACAACAACATTCCGGGTTGAATCAAATCATTCAGACACTTGTTCTTCAGAGGTGTTGATCTATCTTTGATAGCTTGTGTAGACTTGTCTGTTTGTGAATTAACTTTCATGACTGATAAAGGCTATTGTGCAGAGTCGAGTGGGAAACAATCTGTGGCAAGCTAATCCAAATTTTAGAGTTTAGTTTTGTTTTTCCGTCAGAGGTCCTTTTGTATGTTCCATCGGGGATTTCTAAGTTTCACTTTGGTCCAAGATTTATGTGTGAAGTTTTGTAAAGACAATGAATATTTGGTGCATTGGAATGAAATAAGGTATTGCTTTATGTCTCATCTACATTGATTATGATCTTGGTGTCTTTACTTCTATTCTTACATTTATTTCAACAACTGATTTTTTCAGAAAAATACATAAAAAGTGAATTTCCAGCAAGCTTTTTGTTGATAAAAGACTAGCCTAAGCACTTGTAATTAATACTTGTGAGTTAGTATATATATTTTTGTTGGCTATAAACATAGGGTGATATTCCCGTCTACTTTACTTTATCCAAGTAAAGTCTGAAAATGCTTGAGTAAGATCAATTCATATCTTGTCCTCAACATTTATTTGGCAACCATACTTGGGAGATCTTCGATATCTCTTTGGTTAAATTATATACTCGATTTTCATCGATACATATTTCTTTTCTTTTTTGATTCTTTGATTGTTTTTCTATTCATGATTGTTCATGTTGCAAGACAACCCAATTTTGAGCTTGGTATTCAAGACCAAACCAACATTGCTTTGAACATATTTCATATTATTTTAGACACTGCCAGAACTCGTTTTGAGCTTAGCCGTTCTTGGGAAACAATTGAAAAATATATTAGTGTCAAAGAATAGTTGGAAGCTAGACATAGGCATCCCATAAATCAACAATAACCTTTCATTCTTCAGTTTTGGCCTTTCTTTCATGTCCTTAGATTCTCATGCTTCTAGAAGAAGAAGAGGCTTGTCACCTGAAATCAATCGTATTGCTGAAATAGGAAGGAGAAATGTTGTGTTATCTGCCCAACAAAGTGCTCTAAGGAAAACTTTATTTGATTCATCCATCTCGTCTTTCTTTCCCTCACTTATCATCCACAGAATGGCATCTAGTGGTGGCTTTCGTGGCACTAGTAGCTCCATCTTCCCAATCTTCATCATCATCAGTGATTGGTATCTTGTACAACCACCATATCCCAGTCCAATCTACTACAAACCCCACCAAAGTCATTAAAAAGTATGGCCTTTTCAGTTTGAAGAAGATGCCATGACCACACCATGGCATGTGTCTTCTCCTCTTAACCTAGCACCTGTTACTCGCTCACTTCCGAAGTTTAAAGAGCATTTGCCTAAGTTTTCAGGAAATAACACTGTCAGTACTAATGAACACCTAGTGGAATTTTCGAATGCTTGTCATAATATAGGGGCTAATGACAATGACACTTGCATGTGCCTGTTTGTCAATTCCTTGGAAGGAAAGGCTGCGACCGATTTCTTTCACCTTCCTCCTAAGATCTTGTCTACTTGGGAGGAGCTAATTTATTGGTTTTGATCCACTTACAGGCAATCCAAAAGCCCTACTGAGAAGTTAAGGGAGTACAACAACGCCACTTAAAAATATGGTGAGACCATCAGGTCCTTCAACTTGCATTTTACCAAGTTGTATAATCAAATCCCTGAACTTATCCACCCCTAGAACCAATCCTCCTTCATGCATTACCTTCTACTTATTGTCACAAGCTTAAAGAAAAGGACATTGATAATCTCGGTTCCACTCTGCACACTTTCTCAGAGTACAAGGAACAACTTGAATGAACTGGTCTACCCTAGGGAGAATCAGTTAGACAGACAGATATGTCCTCTCTCTTATAGCTAGTACAAGATATGAACAATCATATGATATATTTTGAGTGGAAAGGTACGGTCAACCCTCTCACCCCTGCACCTTCATCCTCTTCTGCTCCTCCTTTTAGAGGTTTGGTTGAAAATAATTTCCAGTCAAATGCTATCTTACCTCGGATTTGGTGTAACTTATGTGAGGAACACCACGAAGAAACCACATGTGATGTAAGGAAGATTTCCAGAGAAAAGATATTTGGTAAACGACCAGAAGCCACTATCGTTGTCCTATATTTTCCCGAGTCAGAAGATGTCATGGTCATCAACATTAGAAACAAATCCTATGCCCCAAAAGGTAAATTTGACTCTCCTCACAGTTCTGATAGCCCGAGTTCATCCTCAACCGATGTTGCACCCCAGGATCCTAAAATCCATGAAGGTCAAAGAATCACTCCCTCTCATCCCTCTTCCAGATACAACATATTGAACCAATTGGCTAACATCAAAGCAGATGCAACCCTCCTAGACATGGTTGTCGTCCCTAAAAAACAGATGCATCTGAAACGATTCATGGAAGGAAAATCTTTCGTTGTAGCCAATATTTTCGAGGAGGTAACTGAAGAGGATTCTTCTGTAAATAGAATAGGTGTACATAACTTTAGATATCCTGTAAAAAATACCCCTTTTTATATTTCTGTAAAAATCATGGATAAAATCACCCATTGTTGCCTCATTGATTGTGGTTCAAGCCCTAGTGTGATGTTGACGATTATTATGGAAGAGCTAGGCTTGTCTTGTATAGATGAAAATGCCAGAAGCATGCTCTCCTACAATAATATACAACAAAAGACCATAGTCGAGATTAAATACGTGACCTTAGTTTTGTGCGCCCACCCCGAAATAAGAACAAACCTCAACATTCAGGTAATTGATATGCCTGTAAGCAATTATTCGATTATTTTGGGAAGATATTGGCAAGACTTAATAGGTGGAAACCTCTCACTCGACGGAACACATTTATCTATTCCTTGGAATGAAAAAAACATTATAGTTCTTAGAGAAGGAAGGATGTCCCCTTATATCGAGAGTGTCCCACAACCTAACGTAAACTATCTCAAAGAGGATATTGGAGTATACTCCATCTTTGCTGAAGAGGACAATATTCTGTTGGAACAAATCAATTTAGATGATGGCATGTGGCACATGCACTTTGATGGCTCATGCTCTAATGAGGGAAATGGGGTTGGTGTTGTCTTACTTTCTCCTGTAGAGAAAGTCCACAACTTTTCTTATAGGTTGGAGTTTGATTGCACAAACAACATCAACAAATTTGAAGCCCTACTATTATGCGTTGAAAACACATATAATCTTGGTTGTGGTCAGCTATCAGTTTTTGGGGATTCTAAGCTTGTTGTCAACCTTGTACGTAAGATTTATTCCCCTAGCAACAAATTTATGAAACGATACACCCAAATTTTTTGGGCTCTCATATCGAACCTTTCATCTTTCAATATCACTCACGTAAGAAGGGAACTAAACTCAATGGTTGATCGGTTATTTGTTTTTGAAGATTATCCTACTCGACAACTTATGCCACACATACCTGATTGTACCTTTCAATCCCTATTTCATCGTCATATTCTCGAAAATGTAGAATCGTGGCAGGTTTTCCCCAATGATGAGATAATTTTTTATTTTATCCAAAGTTAAAATTTTAAGCCTAAGGAAATTATATCCATGGAAGACAAGAAGATTCCTAAAGGCTTGACTCCTCTAGAAAGTTCATTTTCTTCGAGTGATGTAGGCGACAAGGAAAAAAAAAAAGAAGAAGAGTAAAAAAGGAAGGTGGGTGAGACCATCTCCTTGAACATTGGGACACCTAAGACTCCAAAGAATGTGAAAATAGGTGCCAAATGTTCAAATGAAGAGAAGGAGAAGTTTGCCAAGTTGCTTGGTGATTTTGAAGACATTTTCTCTTGGTCTTATGAGGATCTTCGTGGTTTTGATCTTGGCCTCATACACCATGCCATCCCCATTCAGGAATGCGTAAAACCAGTTAGGCAGAAAAAATTATCCATCAACCCTGCACTAGAAGCAACCATTCGAAAGGATTTGGAAAAACTTTTGAAGGATGGAATTATTTTCCCAGTCAAGTATTCTGAGTGGGTTTCAAATCTAGTCCCCATTCGGAAAACAAATGGTTAGATTAGATTATGCGTTGATTTTCGTGCATTAAATTGGGCTAGTACAAAAGACCACTTCCCTCTTCCTAACATGGAAATGATCTTGCAACAAGTTGCAGGGTCACAAATGATGTCCTTACTCGATGGGTTTTCTGGTTACAATCAAATCAAGGTAAAGAGGACAGATAAATATAAAACCACTTTTATTACTCATTGGGGT
>ML839716.1:11942-24104 GCA_009831015.1 Picea engelmannii | reverse complement strand
TTTCTTAGTTTCTTTTAAATGATATGTTGAGTCATTTTGATATGTTTTCCTCTTCCTATTTGTTTTTCATCATTTCCTTTCTCTTTACAAGGTTAATACATGTCATGATTTGAATTGAATAAGACACATCACCATGGTTATGTAACTATTGGGTTGGTAACATGCTAACTTAGGCCTTTGATGAAAAAACACATTGATTGCAAGAATGGCCCCATTCTTGCAAACATAAAAAAACATGTTGTTTTATGAGTTTTAACATTCAGAAAAATTTAAAAGTTTGAATTAAGTTGTGTTGGCACATCACATGTGTGTGCATGTCCTTGGACACTCGAGATCGCACGGGTTACCACCAATTTAACCATCATTACATACTTTGTGCCAAGGATCAAGCAGGTTTGCGCCTTGAACTGTTATTATTGCAGGGCCATGTGAAATAATTATTGTAGGTGGTAAAGGAACTTGAAACAACGCATACAATGGTTATCACTTCCAGTAGAAGCAACTAGAATGCAATGGTGTCTCTTCAAGAGAGTTGGAAATTGAACAGAACAAAGACACATGGGATCTAAATAATTGAAGCCATTCTATAAATAAGATACATATTCACTAGATCATAATGGTTTGATTTCATCTTCACTTTCAATGTGCATCACAGAGGAGTGGCCTTGCTCTTTGCACAAAATTTCGATGGGTTTCAAACCCAAATCAGGGACACCACCATTCATATTACAAATAATTTTATTATTGAGGACCTGTGCTCTTCCAATTAGTTGTGAAAGATGGTTTAAAAAGGGTAAGCTTCCTGCTGAGATCTGCAAGAAATTTCTGGTGGGAGAACACCAAAACCCTGATTGGAGTTAGAGAATCTCGTTTGTGTGGATTAAAGAAGAGTGGTAGGGAATTCTCACCATATTCCAAAGGTATATCACATGTGAAGGTATTTTTTGGATCATTCATTGTTATCACCTTCAATTCCTTATGCATTTAAATGGTGACAAGCAATTAAACCTTCATTTCTATTTTCTTAAAAGCTTAACAAAAATTTCTAAAAGGGTCTAGAATCACTCTGAATATGCTCATAGAAGTTTATATCACCAGGGTTTCATTCAAATTTTGGTTCTCTTTGATTTATATGAAATAGAAATGCCTTGGAAGTATTTTTTGTAGTTTGTAGGGTTACAAAAATAAGGACAGGGAAAAAATCAACAACAAGAGGAACATGAAGTTGATCAATAGTTAGAAGAAAAAAGGGATGAGGGTAACCAAGAAATTAGGGTTTCTCATGAACCTGGGTGGTCATTGAAAGTTACCCAACAAGATAGAAACAACAATACTACACCTAAAAAGGGGGTAACCTGATCCAAAAGGCCAGATCAATTACTCCACCAAGAGAGGAAATGCCTCGAAGGAAGTTAAGGTCCTCTGCAACAAAACAAAGAAAGATGGAGAGTGGCAAAGTGTATGTCAGGAATTATATCATACCTGGAGGAGAAAAAGCAATTCTAGTAGGCCCACTATCACCTGAACATTCTGAAGAGAAGCATGTGCCCAATACCATGCATCAAGATAAGACTACTAGGTCAAACACAAGCAGGCAGAGGAAGTATAAACAACCTAGTCCCTATATGGTTGCAATAGAGTTTTTGCCTGTAGACACCTTGATTAAGGAATCACACGAGGCCAAGAAGAGTAAAAATAGGAAAGGGAGAGACGTCCCTAGAATTCCTAGTAAACCTAATAGAAGAACCAGGATCACAAATCAATTGAGGTTGAATTGCATAGCACTGTTTAATCCATCCTTAAAATACCAACAACCCATAGTAATTGAGTATGAGGACACTAAAGAGGACATATGTGGATTTGAAAATATGGAGGAGATGGCTATCCATCATTGAAAGAGATGATAGGAGAAAAGGAAAAGAAGAAATACAATAAAGGGGAGACCTCAGGTATAAAGTATGATGTTGTAAAAAAAAATTACCCTACATATATGGAATCAAAACAACATGTAATGGATTTTTTTCCAAACCTTGATTAGGACTCTGATGACCTAAATCTAGATGCAAAACTAGTTCCTGAGTAGGTTCCACATGAGGCCAAACTAGAGATCAAAGGAAAATTATTGAAAATGAAGGAACCTGTGAGAGAGGCACTTGACAGAAAATCTGAGAAAGCACCTAGATATGAAATGAGGCCAAGGAAAGCTCAGTTTTCCATTGACCTCAACAAACCTATTACAGAGGAAGAACATGGGCTCAAGGATGGAAGCAAGGTAAATAGATTTATCAAACCAAAGGTTGAAACTGTCAGGGAGATGGATGAAAACCACAGGTGCAAGTTCTGAAGAAGAAAATTCAGAGTCTACAACAACAAAAATAGGATCTTGAAATGTAGAACACTAAGCTAAAAAAAAAGTACCAGAAGCTACAAAAGAAGCATCAGAAAACATGCATGTTCTTGAAAGAGATAATCTAAAAGGTCTACTGTTGTCAAAAGCGAAAGGAATTCAGGACTTATGTCATTTGATCCACCTGTATTCTAGATTGGTCTCTAGTTTTTAGTATACCTAGACATCCATGCACAATCAACTACCAGCCACAAATTTTGAAGACTTTTCTTATGGAGTTGCCCCACTTCAATTATCAGCTTCAGTTATGTTACGCACCAATTTCGGGTCGGGTAGGCACTACTTCGTGGAATAACAATCTCATACTTAATTCTATATATAAGGCATGCATTTAAGCAAAAGAAACACATTTAAAACTCAGAGTAACCATAAGAATTATTGTTATTATAAATAATCAATGGATTTAACATTAATTTGTATGCCCAACAGAATACATGATAAATATAACTACACAGACATGCAAAAAAGTAATTAAAACATCATCTGGTACTTATCTTGAAATGGTGGTAATTCCACCAACCATGTGCAGGCCTTCCACGAACCTCCCAGCCTTAGACCACGCTGCTCATCAAGCTCAACAGTGGGTCACCCCCAAGTTGGGACTAATCTCCACCCCAAGGTAAGGAATCCTAGGCTAGGCTGAGGTTACAGGGAAAACAACACAGAATGATTGGAAGGATTCTTCCCAGGATGCCATCTTAGGCCCACTACTCCCAGAATCTCATTCCCCACATGCACGTTCCTCCCGGGAGTATACACCTTCACAATCACAGTCCATTAGTGCTACACCTCCCTCTCTGGGTCTCGGCAATAGGCCAGATCAGGAAGTCTCAGAGCCCGAAGCTGGTGTTGGACACTCTCTGGAAGAAACCACTTCCCAGCAAACTCTCTCACCTGGAGAGAGTTGTTCATGGGCCTAACAACCTGCCTCTTCCAACAAAAATCACCTCCCTCACCTGGAGAGAGGTTACACACAGGCTAAGCATGAACTCACACTGGCTAGTAAGCCACGCGCAGTCCAACATTGCATGGCCACAACAACCAACTGGGAAAACATACATGGGCTTCCCAAACTGGCTCAACAATCATGAAATAGACTCACGGTTTTGGTTTCAGGATTGCACAAGGTGTACAAAGATCCCACACACAGACTCAAACTATTCAGGCAAGGAATGTATCGGCTTCCTTAGGAATCAACACAGACCTTTTCCCTGGTTTTAGAATTGCACGAGGGTATCTTGCAGAGGTTAGATGGGACTCACGTTCAAACGGTCGACGGTGGAATGGAGGAGGAACTCCCAACATGGCTCATCTCAGCCATTTTATTTTCATGCGCCTGGGTTGACACTTATCACCCATGCAATTGCATGCGTTCCTTAAGCGTGAGTTCCTTCCATTTGGAAGTTGCTTGTCCTTCCAAAAAGAACTTAGGATAAAACATATTATTCGCATGTCTTTTAGAATAATATTAAAATATTATTCCCCAAGGACTGAAGCCCCTAGGCTCATCACTGATCCCCTCTTCCCACCTTCTAGCCCCTAATCCCTTTCCCACTCTGTGGAAGCTTAGTCCCCCATCACTCATTCATCATGGTCGGTCTGCATGCAGTGGTGTTTATATTTTTATTAATGTTTTGCATGATTACATATACAAAAGAAGGCTCTTGTCCTTCAACACCTAACAATCACATAAGCCCACCAACTTATATAAACTTGGCTCACCAGCCTATAAAACATAATTAAAATTCATTTCTGAAACATGATTTACAATAGGGCTCAGCCTTGGGGACATTACAATCCCCCTCCCCTTATTTCTGCACTGTCCTCAGTGCAACTTTACACTGCATCTGCAAGATTTTCAAAATTTTCAAAAAGATGTAGGTACTCTACCCGCATAACATATTCATGCTCCCATGTCGCATCCTCGGGACCGTACCAGGTCCACTGGACCTTTACAAGCCCTATAGCTCAATTTCGGAGCTGTTTGTTTTTCCTGTCCAATATGCGCATAGGATGCACTTGCAGGACACCTTCTGGTTCCACCTGAATCACATTCCAATCGATAACATGATTAGCACCAGGTATATATTTCTTAATAAATGAAACATGAAACACATTATGTACAGTCATAGATGCAGATAATGCAAGCTTATATGCAACTGGCCCAATCCTTTCCAGGATTTCAAATGGCCCACAAAATCTGGCTGCCAACTTGGCGCAACTTCCCAACTTTTGGGAAATCTTGTTAGTTTTCACTTTTAGGAAAACATGATCACCCACTTTGAATTCTCCGTGGGTTTTGTTCTTATCAGCATAACTTTTCTTCCTGTCCTGGGCAGCTTTCCAATTCTGTTTAATTTTTATCATTTGGTCCTCCATTTCCTTGAGAAACTCTGGCCCAACCACTGCTCTGTTAGTTGGATTATCCCAACTCACTGGAGTGTTGCACTTTCTTCCATAAAGTTCTTCAAATGGGCTCATCTTCAATGATGCATGATACCCATTATTGTAGGCAAATTCTACCAAATGCAGGTAGTCTTCCCATCTTGATGGTTTGTCCATCACGTACATTCTCAACATGTCCTCTATTACTCTGTTCACCCTCTCTATATGTCCATCAGACTCGGGATGATACGCTGTACTAAAATTTAGATTCGTTCTGAATCCTTTGAATAGTCCTTTCCAGAAATTCAAGGTGAATTTCGAGTCCCTATTAGACACAATCATTTTAGGAATTCCGTGCAAGCGTGCCACTTCTTTTAAGAAGATATCAACAAAATCTGTTGGCTTGTGAGTTGTTTTCAGTGGAATAAAATGGGTAGCTTTTGTAATCTTGTCCACCACAACCATGATTGAACCATGTTGCTTGCTCATTCTGGGCAATCCTGTAATAAAATCCATGGTCACCACTTCCCACTTCCATTCAGGAATGGGCGAAGGTTGCAGCAACCCTGTTGGGTGCCTATGCTCAACTTTAACTTTCTGGCACTCCATACATCTGGCGATGTATTCAACAATCTCTCTCTTCATACCCAGCCAAAAGTAATGGCTTTTGATTGCTGCCACAGTCTTCTGATATCCAGGGTGTCCAACATAAGTCACGTTATGCATTTCTTTTAGAATCACAAGTTTCAATTCCTAGACATTGGGTATATACACTATGTTTTTATACAGAAGTAGTCCATCAGCTCCCAAGATGTAATTTCCCTCTTTCTGTGGTCTCTCGCTCTGCTGTAGCTTTGCTACCAAGTCTCTTTACTGCAAATCTGCATTTGCAGCTTCCAAAATTCTATGTTTAATATCATTCATGTACATGCTAATGGTTGTAGCATGTAATTCATGCACCTTTCTGTTGAGTGCATCGGCCACCTTGTTTTCCTTCCCTTTGATATGATTGATATCAAAGTCGTATTCACAGAGACATTCCAGCCACCTACTTTGTCTAGCGTTTAAGGTTGGCTGATCAAACAAGTATTTCAGACCGTTATGGTCTGTTCTGAGTTCAAACCTCCTTCCCATGAGGTAATGTATCCATTTCCTCAGAGCATGAACAATTGCTGTCAACTCCAAATCGTGAGTGGCATAATTTTTTTCATGCTCTTTTAGCTTCCTGGACTCATAACATATTACAAATCCATTCTGGCTGAGAACTCCTCCCAACCCTTCCTTACATGCATCTGTGCACACCACGAAATCCATATTTGGATCTGCAGTCCTCAAGATTGGAGCACTGGTTAACAGCTACTTCAATCACTGGAAACTCTTCTCACACTCTTCAGTCCACTGAAACGTTTTCTCCTTCCTTTGCAAGGAAGTGATAGGGTGAGCTATCCTTGAGAAACCTGCTATAAACCTTTTGTAATTGCCCATTAGACCCATAAAGGATCTAACTTCCGCCACATTCCTTGGAACTGACCATTCTCTGATGGCCTCAAACTTCTCAGGATCCACAATGATCCCTTCTTCTGAAATAATGTGCCCCAAGTAATGGATCTACCTTTGATAAAATGAGCATTTTCTCAACTTGGCATACAACTGATGTTCTCTCAACACTTGCATCACCATCATCAAGTGTTGTTCATGCTCTGCTTCTGACTTGGAATACACCAAAATTTCATCCAATAAGACTATGACAAACTTGTCTAGATAGTCCCTGAATACACCATTCATCAAGCACATAAAAACAACAGGTGCATTTGACAGCCCAAACGGTACCACTGTGAACTCATAATGACCATACCTTGTTCTAAAGGCAATCTTGCTGATGTCTTCATCCTTTATTCTTACCTAGTGATATCCCGATCTGAGATCTATCTTCAAAAATATTTTCGCACCTTTCAACTGATCGAAAAGATCGTCGATCCTCGACAGAGGATACTTTTTCTTGACAATTACTTTGTTCAACTGTCTGAAATCAATGCACAACCTCAACGTCCCATCCTTCTTCTTCACGAATAGGACTAGGGCACCCCAAGGTGACACACTGGGGTGAATGTACCCCTTCTTTAGAAGCTCTTCAAGCTGCAATTGCAACTCTTTCATCTCTGGCATATTCATTCTATAAGGAGCTTTCGACATTGGAGTTGCTCCAGGCATCAAATTTATAGAAACAAAAATGTCTCTCTTCGGAGGTAGTCCAGGTACCTCCTGAAATACGTCTTCAAACTCTATAAGTACTTCATGGTCTCCAATCTTTGGGACTTCATCTTTGGATGCTTCTTCCACACGGGCTACAAGTAATTGACAACCTTTTATGTAGCACTTCTTCAGCTGCATTTCTGAGATTTCTCTAACCACCATATCTCTGGGAATCCTTTTGACTATTTTCCGATTCCCTTCCTCATCCATGCATGCAAACTTATTGTTACGATAGTCTATAAGGGCATGGTGTTGGTCCAACCAGTCCATCCCAATTAAGCAGTCATAAGAGCCTAAAGGTATAGTATTCAATTCAGCCTTAGTGCTCAATCCTTTCATGTCCACAGGACAAGACTTAACCAACTCAGTGACTTTCCTCTTGGTTCCTATAGCCAACTACACTAACCAAGACTTTTCATGTTTTCTTCTTGATAAATACAAACTTTCCACCACCCTAGGATCTACATAACTATGGCTAGCCCCTGAATCAATTAAACTAATAAATGGTCGGTTGTTAATCATACCTTCCACTTCAATCATGTGCGATTGAAATTCAACTTGCTTGTTGTCTAGGGCCGCATAGATCCTTAGCATTCTACTGCCCATGTCCTCCAATGTTTTAGCTTGTTGAACATTATGGACAGTTCTTTCTTTGCCATTTTTATGGGGACAATCTATGTATTTGTGGTTCCCTTTACAACCCCAACACTGAATGGGCGTCTTTCTCTGCCTTTGTCCCCCCACTTCAGCTGTTCTCGACTCTCTAAATGATATATGTCCTTGATGACTATTTCTGAAAAAGGGATGTTTGTTTCCCTTCTGCCTCTATTTCTTCTTAAACTTCCTCTGGTCATCCCAAGCCTTCCGAAAGGTAGGCTTTTCTCTTTGTTGTTCATATAAGCATTTATCCCTTCTTATTGTTTCTTCCATAGTCTTAGGATCATCATACTGAACCTTGTCACCAATGGCAGGTGGCAGTCCACTCAGATACCTCTGAATATTGACAGCCTCATCCTTGATGAATGGAACATACTTCAGTAGTTCCAAGAAACTTCGTTCGTATTCATCAATGGTCATGCTGCCAAGCTTGAGTTCGAAGAACTCCTTCATCTTTTTTTCATAGTATCTTTTAGTCAGGTATTTCTTCTCAACATACCTCTTGAACTCCTTCCAAGTGATATCTTTCTCTCTAATGTGTTGCACCTACACAAACTGATCCCACCACATGGATGTTTTTCCTTTTAGTTGATACATCGCAATTCTTCCTTCTGCATGAGAGGAATAATTCTGCAGTTGGAAATATTTCCTCATGCCAAGCAACCATGTTTCGGCATCTTCCTCCTTCTTATGTTCTCCATCAAATGTAGGAGGATTAATCTTATTCATCTCCCATTTCAATTCATCCATCCCATATCTGCTGTGCTTTCGGGTAGGGGATGGGCTTGAACTACTATGTGCCTCCCTACTGGAATGCTTTGGTGAGCGATGATGATGTTTTCTACCACTCCTCGATCTTCTTCTCCTCTCAGGGGTCCTGACATTTCTTGATCTTCTTTTCCTCTCAGGGGTCCTGCAACTCTCTGTATTGCTTGAGTCACTCCCCTTCTCCAATTTACTTTCTATTCTTTCCAGGATATTCAACATTTTTAAGTTGAATTCACCCTGTTGATCCCTGACTCTCATGAGCTTTCGGCTATCAGCTCGGCAAGCCTAGGCATATTTCTGCAATCTTTCAATGAGTTTCATCATATGTCCTTCCTTATTCAATTCTCTTCATTCCCATTGGAGTTTGATCCTTTGACTCCCAGGCTGACATCCCTTCCTTCTCTTTCATCTTCTGATTCAGAGGCAATCTGCACCTCTTCCATTTCTATACTCGGTTGTCCTAACACTCGTTGAACTCTGCACACACAACGTGGAGTCAATCAAAGTTTGTCAGGCCTTAAACCCTTAATAAAACTTCAAAATTCATAAACCAATGTGAATAAGAAAAACGTTTCGAATCCACTAAGTTTTCTAAGCTCTGTTTGGCTCTACAAATTTTGGGACTTCTGGTTTCGGGGTCTCGGTCCACAAGACTCTCATACTTGCTTTCGGGTTTCAGGGTTTTTGTCCCCGAAGGTTCTCGTACTCGCTTCCCTCTCCAACTCTTGGCTCCCAAACTTCCAACCTCTCTCACCTTGGCCCCACAACACAACTGTCACCAACCAAGGTAGGGATTTCAGGATTTCGGCACTTCGGTTTTCGGGTCTTTGGTACCCGAGATTTCACGAAGCAGTGACTCCAAGTCTCTTGTCACTTCAATCCACGAATTCCAAAATTTCTATCTGCTTACCCTCCGGGCCCACAATACAGCTGTTTCCCTTAACCATGGTGGCACGTGGCATGTTCAGGAGGGTCCACGTCACCCTTGGTGACGTCATCGTGTCCCACCACTCTCGCTTTTCTTCTCGACCCACTGGCATGTGGTACACACCCATGTGTCCACGTCCATTCCAAGTGAAATCCAATGGTTATACTTCTCTCAGATCTACGAGGTAGATCCTTTCTGCGTTTCAGGGGACCCACACAAAGTCGCCCATTCCGGACCCCCCCTCCCCTTATTAAAGGTAGAAAGGAAAAGGGGGTCTAGAATCCAATCTTGTCTGTAGATCCGAGTGCCCCAATCTAAGTCATCGAAACCTACACACTCAATTCCGTACCGCCCCCCCTGTTAAAGGTAGAATGACGACGAGGGTCCGGAATGGAACCCTGGCCGTAGATCTGGGTGCGCAAATTTTGGCCACCCAGATTTTCTCGCCGCTTAACGAAATTACAGTCTATTAATCGACTTGATCCAATGGTCAAGTTCCTCTCCTACGATCTATGGTGTATATCGTTTCGGGATTTGGTGTATCGCGATTTCCACACTCCTGTGCAACTTCAATGGATTTTAAACCTCGTGCTCATTCTCCAGATTTGATGGTCGTGAGGGTTCTCCTTTCCTCCCGAACAGATCCTATGGCTCCAACACCTCATGCGTTGAACTCTCTCTCTCTCCCGGTGGCCATATACCACACCGACTGTGGATTCTAAAATACCGCTAAACCTCCTGAGATTTGTAACATGGTCAAGTGACTCCTTGACACTCAGGAACATTACGAGGTTTGAAATTGGCCCTCCGGACACAATTTCTTCTCAAAAAAAAAAAAATCAGGTCCAAGACCACTTATCTGGCCCATCAAGGCTCAACGTCGAAACCATGGCTCTGATACCAAACTGTAACGCCCCCATTCCAGGTCGGGCAGGCGCTACTTCATGGAATAACAATCTCATACTTAATTCTATATATAAGACATGCATTTAAGAAAAATAAACACATTTAAAACTCAGAGTAACCATAAGAATTACTGCTATTATAAATAATCAATGGCTTTAATATTAATTCGTATGCCCAACATAATACATGATAAATAAAACTACACAAACATGCAGAAAAGTAATTAAAACATCATCTGGTACTTATCTTGAAACCGTGGTAATTCCACCAACCACGTGTAGGCCTTCCACGAACCTCCCAACCTTAAACCATGCTTCTCATCAAGCTCAGTAGTGGGTCACCTCCGAGCTAGGACTAAGCTCCACCCCAAGGTAAGGAATCCTAGGCTAGGCTGAGGTTACATGGAAAACAACATAGAATGACTGGAAGGATTCTTCCCAGGATGCCATCTTACTCCCACTACTCCCAGACTCTCATTCCCCACATGCATGTTACACCTAGGAGTATACACCTTCAAAATCATAGTCCATTAGTGCTACACCTCCCTCTCTGGGTCTCGGCAATAGGTCAGATCAGGATGTCTCAAAGCCCGAAGCTAGTGCTGGACACTCTCTGGAAGAAACCACTTCCCAACAAACTCTCTCACCTGGAGAGAGTTGTTCATAGGCCTGACAACCCGCCTCTTCCAACAATAATCACCTGCCTCACCTGGAGAGAGGTTACACACAGGCTAAGCACGAACTCACACTATCCAGTAAGCCATGCGCAGTCCAACACTGCGTGGCCACAACAACCAACTGGGAAAACAGACACAGGCTTCCCAAACAGGCTCAACAATCACAAAATAGACTCAAAGTTTTGGTTTTGGGATTGCACAAGGTGTACAGAGATCCCACGCATAGGCTCAAATTGTTCAGGCAAGGAATATACTGACTTCCTTAGGAATCAACACAGACCTTTTCCCTGGTTTCAGAATTGCAAGAGGGTATCTTGCAGAGGTCAGATGGGATTCACATTCAGACGGTCGACAGTGGAATGGAGGAGGAACCCCCAACACGGCTCATCTCAGCCATTCTATTTGCATGCGCCTGGGTTGACACTTGTCACCCATGCAACTGCATGCGTTCCTTCAACATGCATTCCTTCCATTTGGAAGTTGCTTGTCCTTCCAAAAAGAACTTAGGATAAAACATATTATTCACATGTATTTTGGAATAATATTAAAATATTATTCCCCAAGGACTTAAGCCCCTAGGCTCAACACTTAGCCCCCCTTCCCACCTTCCAGCCCCTAATACCTTTCCCACTTTGTGGAAGCTTATTCCCCCATCACTCATTCATCGTGGTCGGTCTGCACACAGTGGTGTTTATATTTTTATTAATGTTCTACATGATTACATATACAAAAGCAGGCTCTTGGCCTTCAACACTTAGGCTCTATGGCCTAACAATCACATAAGCCCACCAACTTATATAAACTTGGCTCACAAGACTATAAAACATAATTACAATTCATTTACGAAACTAGATTTACAACAAGGCTCAGCCTTGGGGACATTACAATCCCCCTCCCCTTATTTTTGCACTGTCCTCAGTGCAACTTTACACTGCATATGCACGCTTTTCAAAATTTTCAAAAAGATGCGGGTACTCTGCCCGCATAACATCTTCATGCTCCCATGTCGTGTCCTCAGGACTATACCAGGTCCACTGGACCTTTACAAGCCCTATAGATCGATTCCGGAGTTGCTTGTTTTTTCTATCCAATATGCACACAGGATGCACTTGCAGGACACCTTCCGGTTCCACCTGAATCACATTCCAATCGATAACATGATTAGCATCAGGTATATATTTC
>ML839715.1:0-13851 GCA_009831015.1 Picea engelmannii | reverse complement strand
CTAGTTTTGGATTAGTCAACAACCCTAACTTGAAATAATCATAACTATGTAACTGTAATGAATAAAGATATGAAAAATAGTACACAATGTTCTTCAGTGTGTTTTATGCAATTCCTCCAGGTGTCACTACTTGGAACCTCTCATAAAACGAGTTATAGAAAAAATCTCATACCTTGTTGAATTCTGGTTTATTCTAGAGAACGAATTTGTAGAGCGTGCCCCGCATGGAATATTTGTTGTATGGATCTAAAAATTGTACAAAGAATACTAAAGAATGTAATATAACCAACACATTTGGTCTTACTGAATTTGGATCTGTTATGAAGAAGTTATGATGTTTTTACTTGAAACACCTGTTTTAGACTAGTTTCAGGACTAGCCACAAACCCTATTTTCCACGACGTGTAACTCCAAAAATACAACGACCCACAAGCCGAAATTTCTACCACAACTACTTGGATATGTTTCCTCAATGGCCTCCCAATTTAACGGTCTGAATCATTATAGAATTTTTTTTTATCGCGAAAATGGTGAGATGACTTATAAATAACATACCTTAGAAAGCATCAACAAAATAATTTATCCTCCCTTGAATTTCAATCTTCATTACTTCACCTTCCCTCTGAAATTCATCTTAGATATCCTTTGGTTACCTCAGTCACCTGTAGATATTCAATATGCTCAAGTGTAATTAAAATGAGAGAGCCTTGCCTCTTATTTATACTTTCATGTAGCTTCCTCAAGGGGTTACCTTTTAACCATCTTAACCCACTTTCCTTATTTTAGGGTTAACCCACTTCTAATTTCTCCATTAAATTTATTATTTAAATAATTTCTTTTGTATTCACTTTGACTTATAGTACACTCATCACTTCACTTTGTTATTTACCTTATAAGATCTCTTAAACCACTTTGACTACTCTGACCTTTTGGGGCTTCTAGATGACTCATGAGGGTTCTCCAACTTCACATGGCCATAACTCTCTAACCGTGAGGAGTTATGTGACGTTACACATACCATTGGAAATTGCATGACATGTAATATCCATATAGAATACTATTTCCCACAAATATATCAAAAATCATACCATTATCCATCAAACAAACTTGGGTCCATTACCCAAACCTCGGTTCTCCAACTTCTCATGTCCATAACTCTCTAACCGTGAGGAGTTATGTGATGTTCCACATACCAACGGAAATGGAATGACATGTACTATCCCTATATAATAGTATTACCTTCAAATATATTAAAACTCATACCATTATACATGAAACAACCTTGGCTCCATTACCCAAACCTTTGTGCTACTAGAATTCGCTGCCGGACTTTCTCCAAGGGTTGACATCAATAACTAAGGGTTGACATAAATCTACAATATCACTCTCCAATGGTTGACATCAATGAAAACCAACAATCCATACCAACTATCCATCAACTTAATTCAACTGTCTGACAATGTTTAGCGCTAGCACCTTCTTTTTACTTGTTGGGAGATCATCTGGAGCCTTTCCTTCCAAAACGTTTGCTATCTCCTCCAGATATTTTAGTGTAGCTTCAATTCAAAATAGATGTGCATCTAGAAAGTCATAATCTATGTATGTCGGATCATCTCCCATTTCAAGTTAGGATAAATGGTCGGTTCAGACGTTCATTTTCCCAGGTTGGATGATTATATCAAATTCAAATTCCTTGAGTAATAATAGCCATCAATAGATCTTTCCTTGGTGAACCGGTTTATTAACTAAATACTTTAATGCCTGATGATCTGTAAAGAATGTGAAAGGATTGACAAGTAATTAATGTTGAAACTTTTGTAGTGGAAACATCATTGACAAAGCTTCCCTTTCTGTGGTCAAATAGTTTCTTTATGCTTTGTTCAATTTCCTACTGGCGTATGCATTTGGGTGATCCACTGTGTCGTGATATTGTTACGCTAAAACTGATCTGACAACAACGTTTGAGGCATTGACATGGATGTGAAACCTTCTAGACTAGTCATGAAATTTTAATATAGGGGCTTCAACTAGTTTTTTCTTTAAGAATTCGAATGATTCCTGACAGTATTTACTCCATATGAACTTGACTTCTTTTCTGAGCAACTCATGCATTGGGAATGTGATATCTTAATATTGGCGTCTGATTTTTTTTGTAGTATCCTATGTGTCCCAGGAATATTTTAATTTGTTTTTTTATTTATGGGTGGCTTCAAGTCGAGGATGATCTTGATCTTTGCCATGTCAACTTTTACTCTGTCTTTGCATACCACATGTCCTAATAGAATGCCAATTGGTGTGGCAAAAATGCACTTCTTAATGTTAAGGTCTAGTTGGATTTGTCTTCATCGTTCAAGCATCAGTCGAAGCCGTTGTATATGATTTTTAAATAAGCTATATATTGTCCAGTCGTTGAAGTAAACATCCATTGTTATATATATATATATTCTTGAAATGCTTTGACCACTATTCTTGATAAAATTGCTGGGGAATTCTCGAGTCCAAATGACATAACTCTATAGGAAAAAGAGCCAAATTCTGAGACGAATGTTGTCTTTGGTTGATCCTTTGTGGCTAATGGTACCTAATTATATCCAGAGAACCATGTTGACACCCAAAAGCGCAACATAGAGTACTTGCTTGCAAATGGTTGCAACACCTTATTATTTAATTATATTTAATAAGATACTAATAGGTGGGACCCCTTGTGTGACTTGTGTGACTATGACGAAGAGACAACACTTATGCTTTATGTGCTTATGAGTTGGATGAGATGAGATCTACAGATTATTTGCATTGAAAATCTTTGTTGAAATAATTGATCAAATGATGTTATGGGCGATATGATTTAAAAGGGAATGGTGTTTTTTTTATAGCCCTCACAAGTATTATTATGTTACATTTGATTTGAGGAAGGACCTAAACTCCATGTTTAAGTTATATGTGTGATATGGTGATTTCATGCTACAAGGAATACGCACAATGTTTGAATTGGAAGCAAGGTTGAAACATAGTATCCCTAACAAGTATTTGATATATGTCACATTGGAGTTTTAAACAAATGTTAGCACATTTATTAAGTTGGAGACTTAGGGAAATGGTGGTGTATTTGACTTGCATTAAATTGATTTGGAGTTAGTGGTTGATGTGATGTATGTTAGCTTGCTCATATTGGCTATGGATGAATGTAGATACGACGTGCAGTAAATTCACATCGCTCTAACCCTCCTTGAGCCCGCCACCCTAGTCATTTTGCATTTGCTCTTGTTGGTTGTTGTTGCTCCATTTTGTTCGACCGTGGAAGAGGTATACATGCTTGGTTGTTTCTCCTTAGCAATTTTTACACATGTATGGGTTTCTTGCTGCTCCATCCATGAATATTTCACTCTACTCTTTAATTAAGTCAACAATTGGCTCTTGAGTTTACTCGTTGTTTGTGCATTTCCAAAGATATGATATATGGAAATTTTGACTGTGTATGGATTAGTGGTTAAGTGTTGGTCTCTGTGTCATTGTATTTGAACCATGCTCATTGAAAAGATGTGTGGATGTCTCTTACTATATATGGTATTCATGCTTTACTTGTGGGGAAGAATACAGTTGGGGAAAATCTCGAGTCTACCTTACCTCTGGTTTCTTGTTTTGGATTTCTTCCCTAAGCATATCACTGCTCCTTACTTGTGGGTTATATGGACACTCTGCCTGTCATTTAAGTTATTATTCTTCGTGCCCATGTCCTTGTAACAACTCCGTGAATATAAATGTGAAGTTTTGTAGAAGTATTAAGCTTCTCGTGCTCCTTTTGGCTAAACCCTCATTTGGTCAGCTCGTCCCCCTCACCGCATTAATCTTCACTATTATGTATTGAATCCTATGTGTTGGAAATTATTGTGTAGGTGACCAACCCAGAATTTAGTAAAGGCACTGTTCATGCTCATTTTTGGTCATGGGTTTAGTTGATTATTTGCTGTGAAAAGGTGGAAAGAATTTTAAGGCCACTCATTTGTCTGGTAATACAGTCTGTCCTGTTGAGATACTAGGGTGATGAAAGCATTGAAAAATCATTGTTTAAGGGATACAACCTACCTTGTGTGCAATTTTATATGAAAGGAATACCTCTGTGGATGAATTATATATGTGTTGAATGAGTTTTGTGAACCAGAATGAAAGGAATTTTAGGAGCGTTGTTATTTGAAGTTTCAATTTTGAATTATGCTATACAAAGAGATCCATTTTGGGGCCACTTCGTGGAACCCTGTGGCGATTTAAAATATACTAGTGATTATATCATGGACCACAATCTGTCCTTTCCTCGATTGTTTGTTGTGTTGGATGTGATTATTATGATGTTGTTCACTCCTCGACTCTGTTAAATACAAGCAATATTATTATTGTTAAATAATTCTTGGGCAATAGAACATAATTTGGTTGTTGTGCAAAGAAATTTCTAAGGAAAATTAGCAACCTTGAAAAGAAACACCAGTTTTGGGTTGTTTTTTTGGGGAAACAGGGTGTTGTTTAGTTTTGAAACAGTAGGAGGTGGTGATTGTTAATTAATGGTGAAGATGGAATTGTTTAATATATTAATTGAACAATATCCATGGGAGTCCTTTCCATTATACCATTTTACGCAAAATACACTCCCCTCATTATCCCAATTGCATTTTTCACTCCATGTTATGTTGTTACTCATTTTTAAGGAAACGTCTGTATGGAAATGAAAGAAATGAAGTGACAATAATTGATGATTGGTATTCTGAGATATGTTTAGATACACAGTTGATTGTTTTTGTTGGTTGCTCAAAAAATATTCATAAATTTTTCCCCCTCCATGATATCACTGTATGCTAAATACAATCCCTCCATACTCCCAATGACCCTATCAATTCCCTTTTCATGTGGCAATTAATAAATGGATTTTTTTTTATGGATGGATTGCATGTGTCATGTAGTAAATAATAGAGCCATCTCTTGATTTATTTAAGTAGAGTTTCATGTATGTGTTATTAAGAACTTTTCATAACTAGTTAAATGTTGCTATAAGATGAGTTTTTTCAGCAGGGGTAGTAGTGGCCGAAATAATAGAGGCAAAGGTAATTGGCAGCGAAGCTATAAAAGGCCTCGGTTTTATATTCACTTTGATGTTGATCCATAAGATTTAAACCAATTTTTTCAAGCTAGGTTTTTCAATTTGGTTGGCCATGGTATATTTCATCCCTGACCCGACAAACCCCCATTTCAACATCCTTAGAATTTTCCCGACATTCCTGTTCCTCCACATGTGTCAATGCAGTCCGAAGTCCCCACTAATGACAGTTGACAAGAAATTGTCCACCAATTTGTCTCTCACCACTGTGGTTGGCCCATTGTTATCGAGATAATTTTTAAGTGTGAACACAAATCAATCCCCCTAGCTTCACTACGAAACTAGAACAAAACAAGATAGTACACTACTCTTTCCTTAGATTTCAATTATCAAATGAGAAATGGATCTAGAACATACCTTTTAAATATTGAAGATCCGACTTCGACAATGCAATCCAAGCTCCTTCGTGAGGCTTATGGAGAGAGATATGAAAAAGAACACAAGCCAACGAAGACAAGAATAACATAGCCTACTTGATATGAAACTATGTATGTGATCAAGGAATCATACAATATGGACAAATGAGATTCATATAGGAAATAAAAGTGCATCTGTATTAAATAATAGAAAGAGAGATTACAACCAAAGCCTTGATGTCGTAAGATCCCTTCCAAGAGTTCCTTGCTTCCCACACACTTCTGATCCACAGATTCTATGACCGCAGATCTGATAGCTACTCACAATCTATCTTGACAAAGCAAAGCTCAAAGCCAACATACAAGCTCCAAAAACTCCAAGCTACAAAACCACTCAAACCCAATCAAGCTAACTTTCTCCATGAGAGCTCCTCTCCTTTTATAAGATGAAGAGGATAAGGTGAGGAGGTTAGGGTGATCCCACTAAATCATGAAAGCGAGTAAGATCCAAACCGTTTGGAGGCCACCTCACCATAGAAGCTTTTCCTTCTAGAAGCATCGAGAAGATGCTCGTTTTTCCCACGTACAAAAATCGTCGCACCCTAGCTATAGGGAAGCCCACAGAGATGTCGTAGACCATTTTTAGGGTAGAGGGCGGCAATCAGGCATCGCCTCACCTTGTGTATAGTGCAGCGTGCGATGATCTTCCTTAATAGGGTTTTTACAAAGGAAAATACAACTTCTTTTTCTTAGGCAAAGTTCTTCTCCCTTCTTTCTTCAGGAATTTGGGCCACTGATCCCTCTAAAGAAAACATATAGGTTTAAATCATTAACGGTCATAGGGATGACAAAAATAATGTGTAATAGAGAGCCCCCCAAAGTATGAAGTTAGAACATAGTGATAGCTAAAATACTTTGTCGAGTATGTGTAGGGAACAAGGAACAGTCGGTCGAAAACCTGCCAACAAACAAGGAAGTACTATAATATATCATCACTGAGGTAGGCATTCCCATACTTGGAATAAAAATGACTCAAAACATGAATGTCGAAATGCGAAGATCCATGTCAAGTATTACAGGTCATGGCCACCGAACATACACTATAGATCCATGCCATTATGACTCAAATCTATACATAACCACCAAAAATACACTGTGGATCTATGTGTTAAAGACTCAAATTTGAACATAGCCACGAGACATACAATGTGTATCTATGCAACAATACAATATGAATATACTCCAACGCAACCTGAGTCTATCATAAAAGATTCAGGGTCTTCATCTCCATCACTCTATAGGACGAATCTAATCATGCAAATACATGTGTTGAAGTCGAACATGGTAGAAACCAATTGATTACTGGTTATTAATGAATACCATTAACAAGTGCGAGGGAAATCACCATTAATGTCAATGAATCCCAAGGTACACTAGTAAAATCCAACGGGTGCGAATTTGTGAGTTGAAGTCGAACACTCGGCGGAATATCCCAATCAGGGGTCAATAATGAAAACCCACTGTCGAAAGTGAGGAAACCTACCATTGAGGCATGCAAGTTCCAAGGTACCAATTAGTTTCTAATTCTAATTCCTAGATAATGAGTTGAAGTCGACAGGAAAAGACTCATCACAGGAGGGACTTAATGTATCCCCCATCAATGACACGAAACGAGTAAAAGGATTGAGGTAGATCAGAGTAACAAGTGATTCAAGAATGACTCAGGGATGGCCAATGAAATAGAAGGCTTAAGGACTGCATAAATGGATGGGGCAATAGAAGGATTTCTGGGTTGAACTTCTCTTTGAACATATTGACGATACAACAACTGTCTTGGAAATAATGACTCAACAATAGGGACCATAGACCAAAGGGTAATATTATAAAGGAGTATGATCAAGAGACCAATGGATTTTCCAACCTAGACACAAAGTGAGTGAAAGGGTGTCATGTTCAAAAGTATCTCTTCCATAGAATACATGTTTAGATACATTTCTTTCCCAATTCCCCCCCCCACCATTTCTGGCGAGTACCTCTTTATTTTTACACAAGCTTGAGGAGGATAACATATGCTTCAACTGTAAGCTCATCCTTCAGATGAGTCCCTTAGAGTATGTTTAATGAACCCTAAGAAGGATTGGTTCGATCCCATATGGCCTTTCAATGTTTGTTTAACGAGTCAAAAGAAACAAAACTCAGGGGTTTTTCATGTTTAGAGAGTCTGAAAAACACTTAAACAAAACTCCAAAATTTCCTTTTTTGTAAAGTAGTCTGATGAGACCAAAAAAGAGATAATTTACTGCTCAATAAACGTTTTCTTCAAATAATTTAACGAGAGTGAAAATAACAAGATTGCTCGACAATCTTTTCATGTTTAGAGAGTCTGAAAAGAGATTAAAGGGAACTCCAGGGGGTTCCTTTTTCGTATAACCTTTACGAGTCTGAAAAAGTGATAAAAGTTTACTCGGTTACATTCTCAGGTATTTACGAGCATGAGAAAGAACAAAGACTAAGCTCAAGCGTGTTTTCATTTTTACGTAAGCTTAAAACAAAACAAAACTATGCTTGGGATAGATTTTATTTTTATACAAGCTTAAAACTAAACAAAACTATGCTTGGATTGGGTTTCATTTTTACACAAGCGTGAACCAGAGGAAACTATGCTTGAGGTAGGCTTGACCCATAGAAAACTATGCTTGTAACTTACCAATGCATTATCCATGGATGGTTGGTACTTAGCCCCCAGCTTAAGAAGCTAACGGTTTAACTTCAACATGAAGTCCATAGGCTGAAAGCATTGCCCCCCAAGCTTTGGTTCGTCCAACGACAAAGGAGGATGAAAAGAAGCTTCAAATGCTATACGTAACGAAGTACTTGACTCAATCGAAGAGGGGAAAAAATCTATTTCATTTTTTAACGAGCTTGACACAGAAACAAGAACTATGCTCATGGATCTAGGTTCAATCCCCAGACCTTTGTTTCATTTTTTAACGAGATTGACACAGAAACAAGAACTATGCTCGTAAGCTCTATTCCATTTTTTAATGAGGTTGCTACAGAGAGGCAAAAACTATCCTCACAACTGGTTTCATTTTTTAATGAGCTTGAAATCAAAAAACCATGCTCAAAGCTGGTTTCATTTTTTAACGAGCTTGAAATCAAAAAACCATGCTCAAAGCTGGTTTCATTTTTTAATGAGCTTGAAATCAAAAAACCATGCTCAAAGCTGGTTTCATTTTTTAATGAGCTTGAAATCAGAAAACCATGCTCAAATATGGTTTCATTTTTTAATGAGCTTGAAATCAGAAAACCATGCTCAACACTCTCTTTTCGATCATGGCTTCCAAGAGGATAAAGCTCTGGAAGGACACCATGTCAAGGGACAAAACTCAGTCATGGCCTCCAAGATATCTTCACTTGATGGAAGAAACACACTCTCGAAGGAACACATGTTGAGGGCCGCGATAGGGGTAAGGAGATCAGGCTCCAATAGCCCTACCGAAGAGATCACCATGTCAACTACCAGATCCAAGTCATAAGAGATTGAGCTTACAGTGAGGGGATCATATGCATCGGTAGCTGAAGGCATGGGAGATAGCACCACATAATTGACCTGTGGTGGGGGCAATACCATCTGCATATAAGAACTGTTTAGGGAGGTCATTGAGTTGATGGTCAAGTCAGGCCCAACGAACGAAAGTTTGATCAATAATCACCATTCTTCCATCATGCGGGAAAGATATCACATGAAAAAGAGTGGACACAATAGCTTTCATGGCATAGACATAATCTCGCCAAAGGATTAAATCGAAATCCAAGGGGTCTTGGACTACCATGACATCAACAAAGACAATTTTCCCTCCCAAAGTTATGAGAAACTAAGGGAGGATCCCTAAAGGGTGTATGGTTCTTCTGTTAAAAGCAAACAAAGTCTGTGTAACCAACACAAGCTGAGGATAACCCAAAGCTTGCCAAGTAATAGAGGACAAAATACTAACGGATGAACCCTCGTCTGTCAGCATCTGAGGAACGTCCTGACCACAAACTTGTACTGTAATATTGAAAGGAATGTGAGAGGGAAGACAAGGTCCAGTTAGCACACCCTAATTAAAAAGGATGGCCTCATTACTTGGAGGGGTATCTATGGGAGAAGGAGGAATTTCCCCTAGCAGGGTAGATTCTGTATCAACGAGAAAAACATGGGAAGCATTAGGTTTAATCTCTAGTAGGAGAGTAGGATTGGCTGATAATGACATCAAATTGACCACTTTGGTTTCATTCTCCAAGGGGAGAATGGGGTCGACAACTGGAAATCGATCGACCGTTTGAGTTTCACTCTCTAACGAGAGAGTGGGATCGACTAAGGATGGGACCAGATCGACCACTTTTTCAACTGGTGCAACTAAGGACGTGACTAGATTGACTACATGACCAACTGGACTGACTGATTAAGGGACTAGATTGATCATTCCATCAACTACAGGGGGGTCGAGAGCAAGCTTGTGATAAACAATGGGAAGTTGAGGTTTTGAAATAGTCATGTCTTCCAGTAATTTCGAGGCTTCGGCCATACGAGGGCAAAGGTGAGTTTGATGACTCCCTCTGCATAACATACACGATAACTTGACTCTACTTTTCTTCTTCCCAACAGTATCTTGACTAGTTGATAGGATGTCATCAACATGTTGTTCAGAGGCCGACGACATGGGTTGGTGAGGGCGTGTAAACCATGCTTCTATAACCTTGGATAGACCAGGAAAATCCTTAAGAAGATGGCTACCCTTACAAAGCCTGCAAGGGTACTTGGGCTTACAGGTTGGTTGGGTGATCTTGGCATCATCAACACTCCCGACACGATCAACAGTAACTGGTTTCTTTCCAACATGTCCGAAAACGATTGGAAGTTTGGACCCTTGTTTATTTTTCTTCTTCTTCTTATTCACCGAGTTACTAGCTTTAGAGATTTCACTCGACGAAGAATATTAAATGGAAGAAGACCTTGCAAGTGAAGAAGGTGAAGGATCAACATGAGGTTGATGTTCTTGGGGGGAAGTGCTTACAACCGAAGCACTTACTACATTTGGAATTACCTGAGTGGAAACCAACCACACCGATAATCCAATTGTGAGGCCTAGAAGGCTCAAAGTAGCGATGTGAGGAGGACCAATGTTTCCATAAGAAGGAAAAACAAAAGGTTCCCCTGGAGCAGGGATTCCTTCATTGGTCATTTTTGGAACTGACACCATTAAATAAATATCCAACCTAGAGTTTGCTAGGAAAAACAAACAACACATGCTAAAAATCTAGGAAGCAAACAAGCAAACAAAACCTTTTTACAATGAACACACTAGTTGGTGATGAAATCCAACGTCGCGAGGATAATGTAAGAAGGGGCTGAGATAGAGCGGGTGGAAAAGTTACGTTGACAACTTGCTTAATGGACTTACGCCTTGGTGCAAGCTCCCACACATAAACGTGGGTATACCCTCCAAGGAATCTGAGTGAGTTTGGCCAACGTCGATTCCAGGTGATCCAAAAATGATAGGTATTACTAATAAATTGCAAGGTTAGTTTTATGTACTTTATGCATCAGATCGATAAGAATGCGAAATACATAAACTCATTAACTTGTTGCGGAATATAAAATGTGACTTTTACTTGATGCTAATTAATGATTAAAGAGATCATCCATTAATAACCATGTTGCAAATTAAGAGAAGAGAACAACAAAACAGAAAGAGAAATAGAGACAAGACTTGTTAACAGAGTTCACCAATCGTTGGCTACGTCTCCGGTCTCGCTTCCAAGTGAAGGACCTCTTTATTGCTCTTCAAATGCTCAAGTTATATTTACATTGGCTCTTTTATGTTACATAACATGCTTGATATCTATTGTGCAATACCTCCTTGCTCAGATTCATACATGCTTCATCAAATTCCTTTCAAAAACATGGCAAAAATGCCTCTCAAAACATGAGAAAAGGCCAAAATTACAAGTTGCTCCTTCAAAACCCTGCATCAAAAAGTTCCCCTCAAGCTTCAAAAATCCTAGTTTATATAGTTTTCAGGCTCATATGAGGAATCCCAACTTCCCCTGAAGATCTAGATTCTTTCTGGGCTCCAAATGGCCACAATATCCTCAAAAAACCAATTCTGGCCCAAAAATCAGGAAAAATCATTTAAAAATACACAGACAGGGTAAAAAACCCACTTTTAAACTTTAATATATGGTTAATCCCTCAAATAATGGCGTTCTCCCCTCAATATATGGTCACATGCACTATATTTGGCCAAGCGTTGGCCCTTAAACCATGCTAGCGCCTAGATTCGTGGCACACTCCACCACGCGCAAGTATGGGGATAACCCCTAGTTCATAAGATGGAGGGTGCTGAAAACTCACGCTTGGGTGGTTATACATAGGTCCGTACCCTCGGTTATATGAAGTGACAAGCGACCATGGGCTAGGGCTTAGCCCTAACCTCGTCCTCCGCGCCATACCTTAATACCATGAAATTTAAATAAATATAATGTGGCTTGTATAAACAAGATTTACCCATGGCACATTAGTTATTGGACCTTTCCCAAGACTTTGCTATGCCAAAAGGTCATGGGATAGAATCCCATGAGCTCCAAACTTTTGGATCAACAACGAAATGATGGGGTGCCACGTGGCAGCCCACGACTAGGCCACGTGGCACTAAAAAATTTGCCGAGAATGTGCCACTTTTCCAATTCTGATTAGATCTGTCATCTGCCTAGTCAATTGCTACAGTGATGCCACATGTCTCTACCACATCAACATCATTAAATAGATTTGGTGACATCAGCATTGACTTTTTTTCAGTTGACCTTTGACTTTTTAGCTGTTTGAGAATTTGATCAGAGTGCAATAACTCTAGCATACAGAGCCCGTTTGAGAAAGTAAATATATTTCCGGAAGCGATGAGACGGTTGCAATGGAATTGGTTTCATTCCATTATGAGAAATTTCATTTTTGAGCATTCTTTGAGCCTGAGGAGCCTCTTGGATCATTCCTCCCCACTTTGGAAGATTTTGAACCACCAAAAGTATACTTTTACTCAGATAAGAAGTGAGAGTACTACCTCCCCACTTGTCCAGTATCATCCATCCTCTCTGCTGGGACAATGATCACTTGACTAATCACAACAAACTTAAAAAATGAGATAACATTGTTTATCAAAGTAATCATTTCATTTATCGCACAACCATCTACATTCTTTGTCGCACTTTGCAACCATACACCACTGAACAACAACAAACTAAACAACAATACTGAGTATGCAAATGAAAATGACAAAACATGCTTCCCCTTCTGCACAGGAACAATAATCAAATTATGCAGCTGAACCTCATGCTGTACCTCCAGTGACACTTCATGACTGTTAGAAACATATGGAATATCTCATGTTTAGCATCACTAACTTCCTGTTTTGTTACAGACATAAGTGTTAAACTTTTTCTTGCATTTACCATTCTTTTAACTGACCTGTAGCTGCAAAAGATCTGTCAGTTTTCATGCGATGAACACGAACAATGTACTCTTTCCCATCTTTCTTGAAGCAATATTTATTCTCCTCCCTGTATAATATGGCTTTCCTATCATAAAGGTATGGGCTTCCCAGTATAATTCCACATATGTCTAGTGGCACTATATCAAGCTCTACTTCATCAACATAATTATAAGTGATTGCAAACTTGATTTTACATTGCTTGGTTACTTGCAAATTATTATCACCACATATCCACCCCAATGGATATGGTCTAGGATGTGACTTTGTTTCAAGTCCCAAGTTATTTAAAAACATCTTCACTGATTAGATTGGCTTGTGATCCACTGTCTACAAGAGTATCAACTTTAACATTATTTTTTATGACCCTTATGCAGGAAATTTCACTCCTTTTACACTCATCATTTACAACAACTGATTTAGAAGAGCTAGTACTTGCAACATAATTTATACCTCAGATTCCCATAGTTACAACCTGTGTCTCGTCATTGGAATCTGGTCCAAGATCCACTTGAACTGTCGTAGTTGTGGTATTATTTCTTCCTTGGTTGGCATACTTCTTTGGCTTCAAGTCAGGATATAAGATCCAACAACGATCTTCATCATGGCCTACCTTCTTGCAATGCTTGCAAGTAGGCTTCTCCTTTCTTGCTGTGGCTGTCTTCTTCCCTTTCTCTTTTCTTTTCCCTGAATCCTTTCCTTGCCAAGTATCTGTAGAAACACTATCACCAACATTCCCTTTACTTGATTCAATGTGAATGGCTTATACACATACTTCATCAAAGTTAGAAGGATTTAGCATAAGAATAGTGTGCTTGAGATA
>ML839714.1:68825-82999 GCA_009831015.1 Picea engelmannii | reverse complement strand
CTGGGTTTTCTTCCCCTAGAGGGTTTCCCAGGATAAATGTTGTGTCTATTGTGGATGTGTATTTCTCAGTGATCTTGTTCTTATTATGCTCTTATCTTTATGAAATGCAAAGAACTATAATAATGGCATAAACATTAACAAGTTTTTGGGGTGACTGAAGGAAAACTATTGGGCCACATCATTTCAAAAGAAGGGGTCAAGTTAGACCCAGAGAGAGTTGAAGCTATTGGCAAGATACCCTTGCCTCCCACAAAGAAAGCTCTCCAATCCTTCTTAGGACAAACCAATTTTGTCCATAGGTTCATTCCTAACTATGCTGAGATCATGAAACCTATTTATAAACTACTTAAGAAGGATGTTAAGTTTGAATGGAATGAAGAAAGCAAGCAAGCCTTTGAAAATATTAAGACTGCCATATGTGAAGCTCTCGTCCTTATTAGCCCAGATTATAATAAGGACTTTCAGATTTTCTCCTTTGCTTCTGAAGAAACTATTGCTGGTGTGTTGCTTCAGAAAAATGATCACGGCCATGAGAAACCCATTGCCTATATGAGTCGGGCCTTGCAAAATTCAGAGCTTAAGTATCCCATGTTTGAGAAACAAGCTTATGCCTTAGAAAAATCACTCAAACATTTCAGAGTCTTCATTGGATATTCCAAAGTGATTGGTTATGTTCCTAGTCCTGCGGTTAAGGATATTTTATCACAAGTGGAAGGATTAGGCGCAAGGAGTAGATGGATTGCTAAAATCCAAGAGTATGATTTGGAAATCAGACCTACAAAGTTGATTAAGGGCCAAGGTTTGGCTAAAATGTTAACAGAAAGTAACGAGAGAGCTTTGGGTACGGTTTGCCAGATTAATGATGAAGAATATCCTCCTAACTTATTAAAACTTGAATAGGTAGAATGGTACACAGACATCATCTTTTATCTCAAGAATCTGACTTGTCCAAGTCATCTAGTAGGACACAAGAAGAGGGCCTTAAGATTAAAAGCGGCTAAATATGTTCTTACTAGAGATGGGTTAGGATGGAAAAATCCTGATGGGGTTATCCTTAGATGTGTGGATGACATTGAGTCAAAGAAACTAGTGGATGAATTCCATGGGGGATTTTGTGGTGGACATTTTGTTGTTAAAACTACTGCCCATAAGATCCTTAGAGCAGGATATTATTGGCCCACGATATTTTCAAATGTGCATCAGTTTGTTAGGAAATGTGAGCCATGTCAGCTTTTCACGGGAAAGCAAAAGTTAGCAGCTCTCCCTTCGCAACCAGTTGTGGTTGAGGCACCTTTTCAGCAGTGGGGTTTGGACTTCATCGGGAAGTTTAGTGATAACTCAAGTAATGGGTATTCATGGGTTCTCACAGCAACAGATTACTTTACAAAATGGGTTGAAGCCATTCCTACCAAGTCAGCAACTGAGAAGGTTGTGATGGATTTCCTAGAAGACAAGATTATAACTAGATTTGGGGTCCCATCAAAGATAGTGACAGATAATGCCAAGGCCTTTTGTTCAGCTGAAATCTCTTCTTTTTGTTTCAAATATGGTATCATCTTGTCACATGCATCAGATTACTATCCTCAAGGAAATGGTCAAGCAGAGTCAAGTAACAAAAACTTAATGACCATAGTTAAGAAAATAGTTCGTGAGAATAAGAAGTCTTGGGATAGTAAAATTAAACATGCATTATGGGCTGACAGAATAACAAAGAAAGCAGCAACTGGGAAGAGTCCCTTTGAGTTAGTATATGGATTGGAAGCTAGGTTGCCAGTACACCTTAGACTTCCTACTTATGGGTCAGTTGAGGATTTTTCCACAGATCAGGATGCATTTCAGAACAGGGTCAATCAGGTCATTGAGTTAGATGAAATCAGACGAAAGACTTATGATCAGAGTTGCAAAAATCAGAGTAAAGTAAAGAAAACTTTTGACAAATCAGCCACGCAAAGGGATTTCATGATTGGGGATACAGTTTTGCTATGGGATAAAGGCAGAGAAAAACCAGGAAAACATGGCAAGTTTGACAGCTTGTGGTTGGGTCCATATTTGATAAGAGAAATAGCAGGGCTTAATTCTTTTCATCTCAGCCATTTGGATGGTGAGCCCATCAATATTCCAAGGAATGGGCAACAACTCAAACTCTTTTTCAGATGATGAGCAACTTGGTGTCCAAAGGGACACCCTTTGTAACGTATCTCTAACCCTTTTCCTTATACTTTCAATTTTGTATTGTCTCATTCATATGTACTTAGAATTATTTCTTGTATCATAGATTCAATTTGTAGTTATAATGTTGTACTTTAGATATTTCATTATGTAGATGTTGTTTATAGCATTGATTTTATTTTATCATGTATGGATGTGTACTAATGTTAATTTCTGGTGTTCACTTTGGGGAGCACTCTGTTTTGTAGATGTTGGATTCTCATATGCTCTCCATCTCAAAGTGAGAAGATCGAACACACATCCCCATGTGGAGCCAGATGTTGACCACCTATTCAGCTAGGGGGTCAACTCATGTGCCCTGAAGATGTGCATCATCAGATGCAAGTATGTTGAAGACAGTTTGGTTCTACTTGGGCATTTTATGCCTCCAGCACAAAATTTTGTAAACGAAATTTCCGCACCCCTGCGTGAGTTAATAATGTAATAAGTCTGCATGGATCATAGTTAGGTCAGGTACCTTGGGATGTTTTCATTAGGAGAGTTCCTTTCACCGAGGGTTTTTTATCCTCAGGTTGTCAATTGGGTGTTTCAGCCTGGTTGACATCCCATGAGTTTTTCCCTCACACATGCAATAATTCCTCCAAAGTGGTGAACAATGTTCTAATGGTCTCATCCTCTGGTAGCTATTGTTTAGAAATTATGTAAATAACCATGCTAGACATTGTAGAAAGTTTCACGGAATTTCGTCGAGTCTAGATAGGTTTTTTTTAATTAATTAAATTTAATTAATTTTCCTAAGGTTGGAATTTTAATTATTTAATTAATTAAATTTTTTTGAGCAAATATTGTAAAAACTGGGTTTTTGATCGGGGTATTTGTGCTCAAAAGAAATGGAATGGCACCCCCTACACCCATAAACCAAGATTCAACTCAGTCGGACAAAGTTTTCTATGCATTTGTCCACCCGGAGTCGAAGTCTGTCAAAACAACAATTTTAATTGCTAAGTCATTTTTGTAATTTTTGTAAAAAAGAGTTAATGGGTTAGTTTGAAGATGGAAAAGAGCAAGATTAAACCATCCTAACCTACCCAACCCAATTTACCCACTCCATAACCTTTTCCTACACCCCAACTCACCCATTCACTAGAACCCTCACGCCCCAAGGGGGAAAGGCACCCCCTTTACACCCAAAACTTTAGAAACTCAACAAATATTGATTGTGGGTCCCTCTCTCTTACCTAGTGCGCCCCCCCTAGCCTAACATTACACCTTTTGATGGCCCACACCCATCCACCTCACTCATCTATGCCAAAACCCTAAGGTGGTGCGCCCCCTTCATTGAGATTCACTCATGAACTTAAATTTTAACACTTGGCACTCATCCAAGTGACCTCACCTTGCCTCTACAGCTATAAAAGAAGCCCCTCCTCACTATTTCTCTTCACCATTCTTTGAGGTAAAGTTATGCTACTGGATTTTTGCCCCACACATTCTTGCTCTTGCCATCTTCACTCAAGCTCATTTTTCTCTTGAGATCATTGGAGCAAGTATTTGCTACAAGGTTCTCACATTTTGTTGGATCTAATAACAAGAAGCTTTGGAGGTTTTGGATCATTTCATGAGTATTTTGATGTGCTCCATCTATTGAGGTGATATTGTGTGATTTTATGCATTGGTTTTATGGTGTAGTTTTCTTGAGCAAAGTATTTTGTTTGAGTAGATCAATAGATAGTATTGTTTGTTGATCTATATGTGTAGGATAGTTGCTATTATGAAGTAGTTCATAGTATTCTTTTATCTTGCACATTATTCTATTGCCATAACTCACACGATGCTTAAGTTTTGCAGATTTTGCCTCTAAGATAGTGGTTGGAAGAGCCTCAACAAGGGGGTTTTCAACCCACATCTTCTTACACTCCTTACTTCTATTTTATATCTGATTTGTTTCCTTTCATTTCATCATAGATTGTTGTAGCTAACTCTCTTAGATAGGTCAAAATATCTTCACTTTAACTTGGAAATTTTATGTAAAAAATTTATGTGTAAAAACAGAAATTTTTTAACGCTTTTTTTGTGTTGTGTAGCATTTCCAGCAAGCATTTGTTTGTTGGTTTTTGCAGATTCTTACCAGGGACAAGGGGAAACACTGCCAAAATCAACTCTCACAACACCCCCAAAAGGCTCCATCAAATTGGTAAAGAATCTCTTACTTTCTCTCATTGTATATTTCATTTTCTTGCTTTCATTTCAGCATTTTTGTGTCATTCAAAGTTAATAACACATCGCCTACACCTTGGGTGTGTGATTGGCCAAGCCAACCCCCCGATATCGTTGGGCTAGATTAGTTTTTCTTTCAAGTTCATTTTTTATTTTGTTTGACCCCACTTGTCTACAAGACAAGGTAGTGTGGCCACTTAATAATAATAATCTCATTTTTTTTTTCAACCCTCTTTGGCCAATAATGGTAGGCTTGCCTCCACCTTGGCCATTGTGAGTGGTTTGCAACTTTGTTTATTTTTCTTCATTTGCTTAATTGTTTTCAACCCTCTTTGACCAATAATGGTAGGTTTGCCTCCACCTTGGTCATTGTGAGTGGTTGCTCTAATTTTATAAGTTTTGCTAAATGTTAGTTGCCTACACCTTGGAAGAGTAATCTCCAAAATCGTGAGGCTGAAGGAAAATATTTTTGATGATCTACATGCTATTATGGTTTAAAATTATCTAGAGTAGTCATCACATCTATCACTTCATTTCTTTCATGTTATTTCTTTTACATATGCTTATCATGTCTTATGGTTTAATGCTTTAGAATCTTTCTTAAGTGGTACAATTCATTTATTTCTTAAGTCATTATGTCATTTATCTTTTTCAAGCATATGTGATCAATTGATGGTTTAGGATCTAGATCTTTTATTTCCTGCCAAGTATTTCCTTTCAAGCATATCTTTTTCATTGAGTTAACTTACATGTGGATGAATGATTAAAGTCTTAAAGTTTTATTCTCGTTATCATTCGACAAGTTGTTCTTGCCTTTTCCTTTTTGCAAAGTTATATGTTATGATGATGAATGGGATGCTATGTTAATGATGGTTATCTTATGAGCTTTTACATTCATGTTATCTTATGATTATGGTCTAAATCTTTACATTCATAGCACTTCATTTCAAGCACTTTGCAGTTTCGGTTTTGGGCCTAAATCACAATTTTTGGACATCTAAAATACTTCTAAAACACTCCAAACACACCTAAAGACTCACCCGTGAGTCATAATAACCTTTTAAACAACTTAGGATAGCCTTATTCAGCCATCTCCACCATCTAAAACGGGTTTGAGGAAAACAACGGAGGGTAGTGGCGGGGGACCGTCCCGTGGCGCTCCAAGTGGGTGTCCTCTCCGGGAAGTACTCTTACTATCAGGGCTGACCGTGGAAGCTAGGGTGGGCCTCGTTGCTTTACTATCTTGAGCACCCGGCAGTTATTTGGCCAAAGGAGGAGGAAGCTTAAGGCTTCAAACATAGTTAGGGGGATGGAATAATAAAATTTACTTAACTTTTAAGAAACTCCTAATCACCTAGTTGCATAGACAATCCATGTGTGTTGGGGGATCTTAAATGAATGTTTAGGAACACACATTGCTAATACTTTCATGTTTAAAATTCTTAATTGCAATCTTATGGTTTGTCTCTCTAAATGTTTTAAGTCTTTATGAGCATTTGAGTTAACAAATTTATATATCTTTGTTTATTTGCTCTTGTTGTGTGATTCAAGAAAGAGTTGGGTATCCCACTTGGGGAGGCATCATCTTCTTGAATCTTGAGTGCTTTAGTGGTTGCCAGTGAAAAGCAGTCCAATAGAGTAAGTGCTATTGGGGCATGCCTGGCTTATGTGATTGATCTAAATTTGAATATTTCCTAAACTCTCACTTTTGACATCATTGTATATCTTGTTAATTTGTATCTTTTGTATCATCTTGTATCTTTGTAATATTTGTTTTTCATTGTATAAGTAGTGACAATTTTTAGTTTGTGGGATAGTTTCAACTTATTTTAATTGTAATACTTTGGTAATTGAACACCCTCAAACTTAGTTGACCCCTTGCCCAACCTTAGGCACTAGTCATAGTTGACTTAGGGAAAGGGTTGCTTGTCATTTAGATAATCTTGCACTTTGCATTTGCTGCCTTAGCATCTTAGGCTAGTATTCCCCTAAGCCTTTTAACAAACTAAAACCAACTCCTAGAACATAACGTTAAATCAAATCTAGTAACTAGGGTCTACCCCCCTTGGCTTCCCTAGGAGTAAACCTAGAAGGAAGAGGTTCCAGTCAAGGTGACGGTGTGGACTGTGAACCTAGGCATTGTGCCTCCAAGGACACACTAAGTGAGTTGGACTTTGCTCACGTTTCCAAGTGTGTATTAGGATGGCAACAGGACCTAATTTGTAATTAAAGGTCATTTGAATTGTATAAATAAGGGAAAAGTCCCTTGAATTTTTTCATCATCTTTCACTCACACAAGTGTGAGGTTTGAAATTCGGCCTCTTTAAGGCTTATTGGCCGAAATTAAGTGGTGCGCAAGTCTTGGAGGAGGTTTCTTTTGATGTATTTTGGCATTTTCATGGTGGAAAGTCTTAAACTAGGGCATGTTGAAGAAAAATTCTTGGTGAATGTAAGTCAAAATCTGCAATTCTTCTTTCCTTGAATGGTTATGGTATCGTTTACTTTGCATTTTACTAAGATTACGAAATTGCTAGTGTAAAACCCTAGGAGAATAAGCACATGTTATTGTCCTTATCTCAATAGCTATCCACCTATTTGATTTTGCTAGAAGACATCTCCATTGAAGCATGTGCTAAAGCCCTACCTTTGTAGCACTCTAACACCATTGCTTCATTAAGTTTTTATTAATCTCAAGCTTGAGCTAAAGAAGGAAAAACCGCTAGGACCTTGGGTTACCTACTTCCTAGTAGTCGTTTTCCTTCTAGGGTTTGATGATTGAGGCCTTGGGTTACCAACACCTCAACCATCCTCCCTCTTGTCTTTAATTCACATATTATCATTTGTTTCCTTCAAGATTGTTGCTACAAAAGTGACTCCATTAGCCCTAAAGGCACTAGTTTATACCTTGCATTTGATTGATTAATGAAAACAACCATTAAACCTTCTACCTCAAGCTCTTTGCTAACCATTCCTAACCCTAGATTAGACTAACTTACTAACATTCTTGCTGTTGTTGCAAAAGTAAGCTACAGCCATATATTACAGCAGTAAAAGCTCCTAAAAGAAAGTGTATAAGTTGATTTTACATATCCTTCTTTGCTTCTAACAAATGCTAGCATATTGCTAATTCTAAGTTACCATTTTGGGTCATTTTTTAAGCTCGTTTAAGGCATAATTGTGAAGCTATCATTATATATACATTGTTGTTATAAATTTTTGTTTGCTTCATCTTGTATATCAACTCATTGCTTTCATTGAAAGTCCAAGGTTTTACGAAACACTAATATCAATTGTTACTTGCAAATAGTGTGTTCTTGTTGTCTTGTTCTGGGCAGGTACACTCAAATAAATCTTTGCTTCATCTTATTAAACCTTTGGGACTTTCTGATCAGTGTGACTTGTGAGAGGGAAAGAACTTTTCTTGATACTATTACCTTTGCCTTCTCAAACCCCCAGGTCAACAAGGACGTCTCCCCTGGGCTTTCACCCCTAAAGAGAAAGAGGTGTCTTATTTAGGTGACAAAGATAGGACAACCTCCTATTACGCCAATCTATTGTTCACATGCCTTTGGCTTTTGGGAAAGTACAAATTGTGCGATAGCAGTGCCTATGTTATCAAATGGGTGTTTTGTCAATAGGCATGACTCTTCATGATATCCTTTGTACCAGTGTTACAAAAATCGTTTCGGCGAAAAAATCGTCGGGGTCCAGAAAACATTGTTTCGTAAAAATCGGCAAAACATCGGCAATATATCAGCAAATTTAAATGCACAAAAAAACCAAAAAAAACCCTCACGGACCCTTAAATGCGCAGACTTTTTTACAGAGGCGATTTTTTCCATTGACCCATTATTTTTTCCCGATTTTTTCCCAATTTTTTCAGTGATTTTTGGGGAAAAAATCGTTTTGATGAAAAAATCATGATTTTGGCGATTTTTTGCCGATTATTGTAACAGAGCTTTGTACCAAACACCTATATAATTTTAATTGATAATAATTGGGTGCATAACAAGACCCCTCTTCTTAAAATACTTTATCCCCAAAGCATCATCGAATTTAACACCTTTAAAATTCAACATCATATCATAGATTGTTAGTGTAATGTAATCTTGGCTTGTCGTCTTCTTGTCCTATTCGATATTGTTATTAACCCTCGAGTGGTTCAGCTATGGTTACCTTGCATTGTAATCTTGGCTTTTGACCATTTAGTGACCCTTTTATAGTCCCATGAGTACTGTAACTATTGTTATTGATCCTCTAGTAATCAAGCTTTGGTTTACCTTGGATTCTTAGTGGGTGTCCCTAGTGGCCCTTGTTATGATATTTAGACACTTAGGAGTTAGTTAAGATCAACTTGGTTTAATGTGTCTTTAGGTAAAAGTGTGTTTCTTTAGTATGCATTAGTATGCATTTGAAGTTATGCAATCCAACGGTCACGATATGTTCTAGACATAAAGTGATCTGATGGCTCATATGTTCTAGACATGGAGTCCAAATTCCAAAACAATGTCCATTGCCTCTCCATTAGCATCTTGTCAACGACCACATAATTAGCAACATTATTTGTTATCACCTGCACAACATGTTGCACACCTACCTCTTAGACAAACTCATCCAACAATGGTGCATCCTTAATATGTGTCGATGCATTGATGGATTCAATAAACATTATACCCCTAGGTCAAGGTACCAAGAAATTAAGGAGGGTTCTACCCTTCCCAATTGTCCAACCATCACACATCATCATGCATCCAATGGCATCCCATGATTGTCTTAGGTCCTACACTCTAGTAGCGATATTGACCATTTCCTTTTGAAGGATTGGCCCTTCCAACTACTCGTAGGCCGGGGATTCATATCCTAGGCTAATAGCAACGATAACATCAAACCCTTGCATGAATCTCAAAAGAAACTTGTCACATGGTGAAATTTTAACAAATAGTTGAGAACATGAAAATTATAGATAGAAATCAATCCCCACTTCAAGAAAAATTCTCTAATGGTGATGAAAATAATTGTTTGGTCCACCAAAGATTAATGGTAGACGATGATAAACTCCTTCACGCTCAATCCCTAACATCTTCAAGGAAAAATAACCCAAAAAAATACATTTCATGACTCATGTAGGTGTTTTTCCCCCACCTTGATGATTTTTCCCTATCGTGGCACATTATTTTCTACGACTTTTCCTAAAAATCGCAAAGTCACAATATATTAACAAATGCATGATTTTTTTATGCTGATTTTTCGTTTTGGGTTAGACATCACAATTATCACCATATCATCAATAAATCACCAATGTTTTCAACACTAATTTATATCATATGGAGCAAGTGTTGTAATCCTTGGATAAGATACATAACTTATGATATAATTAGATTGGTAGTTACTCTAAATGTTCCAACATAGATCCAAATTGAACCATAATATACTTGTAGTTTTTAGAGTGTATACTATTAGGTATCAGTTCCAGTGAGTAAATAATTGGAGCTAGTGAAAGGAAAACCAATCATTCCATGGAACAAGTGTCGAGAAACCCATAGATGACCAAATCATTGAAGGAGAAACCCACATTGAAGAAACTCGATAATGAAGGAAATTCACATCAAGGGAAATTAGGGTCTGTCAATGGAAGCAATAGAAGACATGTTTTGAAAAAACCCTTTCAGCAGATTATAGGAATGAGCCACTGACCAAGCAGCCTTTATTTTCTGATTGATCATGGACTTGGCTAAGTCAAACCCTAAATCATTGACTGGATCAAGTCTGTTTGACTCGACCGAGTGACTCTAAGGGAGGCACGTCAGCTTGCTGATGGGGCACATGGAAAATAATATGAAAAAGGAATTTAAAACTAGCCTCAAAAAAAGCTAATCTACCATCTTAAAAGCCCCCTTCCTTTCTTATTTCATTTCATTTCTCAAAAAGTTGCATTTGGAGTATTTCAAGTTGAAGAAAACTCTCCCTAGAAACCTACTAATGGAGTTGATTTAGAACTAACTTAGGAAAAAATTAGAGAAAAATACATCTGTGATTGTTGTCTACCCATGTAATTAGAGCCTCAATATTATGTATTATACCCCAATGTATCAATTACGTTTTCAGATCTTTAATTTATGTATGTCAAAACTTATAATTATGTATCTCAATGTGATTTTGCCAATTTTCACCCTTGCATGTATTATAAATCAACAAACTTGCATATTTGGCATCTAACTATTCGTATTTACATTTATGTGCATGAATATATATTTTTTATTTAAATTTTGAATTTTTATGTATTTTTTGAACTTTTCCAAGTTGACTCCAAGTCAAAGGCAATGTCCCAAGCCAATTGCAAGTTGAGGGGCTTGTTGAGTTCGAGATGATTCCAAGTCTGACTACTTTGGTTTGAATTTTGTTCAAAAGACAGTAGAACAAGGTCCATTTTGCATAGGTAGTTAGAACAAAGCGATATGGTTTTGGGTTTCTTTCACTTCACATAAAAATCTAAAAAGGATTCTCTTAGAATATGTCCAGAGTTTATTTTGAGAAATTTCTTGTCATTATCTTAAATTACTTTGCCATAAAGTATTTTTTCTATCTCTAACATAATTAATAAGGTCATTTTCACTCCTTTTATGGTGGCTTCAAATAGAAAAAATATTCTAAAAGGAAAGATACACAAGAGATACAAGTGAAAATATATTATTCATTAATGACGAAGTCATGAACTGCATAATCATGATTTTTTTACCACTCCTATAACTAACTTATAACTAATGTGGGTCGTTAGGACTAATGACCCACTTAACAATACTTATTTAATACAGTGTTATATATCTATCCGACATATCAGATATATCACATATATCGTCGAGATATACGAGAGGCCGATATTTTCTTTGGAATATATCGCGACATATCCAACATATTGAATGTGTCGCAACACATTGCTAAAATAGCATGAGTCGATGGAAAATATCGACCTGCTGGAAAAAAAAAGCCAGAAAAGTGTGCGTAAAGGGGTTTTAAAGGCCACGGGTCACTTTTTTCATTCATTGTTTCATTTCTAAGGTGTAAGAGAGCTAGAGAGGTGTGAGGGAAGTCATTGTGCATCTATCCAAGGAGGAGAAAACCAAGGATCTTGTTGCCATTAGCGGAGAGATCGTGAAGTGGGGATTCATCATTCAATCATTCAAACCATCAAGATTTCCAGGTATGATCCAAAACGTTTTTCTTTCATTTGTTTGAAGTTTGTGTTAAACTTCTAGACTAGTTTACAACTGTAGTAAATAACCATGATCTCAAGAAGATTAACCAAGCACAAATTACAAAACAAATTATGGGTCTGCTCGTTTTTCCATAGGCAATGTTCTTTCATTGCCACCCAACCATAGGCATCCTCAAGTGCCTGAAATATCCCTGATCCAATTGATCTAGATATCTACTGCTAAACTATTGTTTTGTCACTAAGATCTGATACTCTAAGGGTTTCTGGATGCGTTTAAGTTAATGTGTGAACATGCTTGGTGATTTTCGCATGTGTGTTTCATTCATTTAATGTTTTAGCAGTATAAAGATAATGCATGCGAAAGGAAGGACAACACAGCTCACTGATATATATAATGAGGAAAAAGCAGGAAATACAATAATAGGCTAGAAGCAGATATACTAGTCATCGGTTAGATCTCATGGATCATCACTGGAATACAAATCAATTAACAAGAAATACTCATGATTAGAGGAATGAAGGTTGATCTGTGCATGCATGGATAGATCGACAAAACACAATCCAGAAGCTCATGACAACTGCTGCAAATACTGGAAAACTAGCCATGATGGTGATACTCGTCGGAATGGACTGGAAACTGTCTCAAAAGGAGTACCCTAGCCTCTAGGTTGATCCTGGTAACTGTCGGACTGAAGATCCGACCTCTAAAGCTCTGGATGTCACCCCCTGGGGATTTGCACACCTCCTGGGTTGTGGGAGTGCGCCCTAGTGATCCCACCAGTGGAATCTGACGATATGTGTCTCAAAATGATCATCCTGGTCTCCTTTGTAATGGGTCATAAGGGTTTCCTCGGATCTGCCCTGGAATACCCCCTGGAACCCCAAATGTGCTTCCTCAAGAGATGCGCACTTTCTAACTGTTTGTTGCGCCCTGGGAGATTCCACCATCGAAAACTGATGACTGGTGGCTCAAAAGATGTGCCCTGGCTAGCTCTCAAATGGGTCGGAAGGAATCTACAAAATACGCCTTTGTCTCGTGCAGCCACACAAACCCTCTCTCTTACCCTTGCACCCTAACTCGCTGAGTTGCGCAATCACTGAACTAGATCTCCTGAAATGCACGGTGAAATACCTAGATGGTATCTCTAATAGGCTAGGGTGTGTCTCTCAACACCGAAATCGATCAATGGTGGTGGTTTCCTCCATAAATCCACAAAACAACAAGGGGGTCGATTTCCTCCTCTGCAAATATCTCAACATCAAATTATAACATAATCAGGAATTAGGTCGAATTCCTCCCTTTATACTCTTCCTGATCTAATTCACTATTGGCATCACTTAAGCTAGGCGCTTTTCCTCCTAAGGTGAGTAATTAATTAATTAAGCCCCCCCCCTTAACACCTTTTCATTCTATTTCTTCGTTGACTTAGGCTAAAGTGACTTTCCCTATGCTTTTTGGCTTAATTCATCGTTTAGCCACCAAACCACCCTTATTTCTCCTCTTGTTCCTTGTTTGTGCCTGACTATAGTCTATGGGAACAAATAGACTACTAAGTCACTCCATGTTGGCCTACTCTTGGGAACGGGACATCACAGTCCTCCCTTCCTGAGATTGCTTGTCCTCAAGCAACATCAATCCCGGGTGCTGCAAAATATGCTCTCCCTCCCATGTGGCATCCTCCACTGGAAGTCCCCCCCATCTAACCAAGCACTCCATGATGACCTTGCTCCTCAACCTGCGCTCTCTCTGCTCAAACACCCCCTCCGGCACTAGCTCCAACTAGCCATCTTCATCCAAGGGTGGCAACTCCTCTGAAATGCTGACCTGTTGTCCCATTACCTTTTTAAGGCAAGAAACGTGAAAGACGTTATGAATCTTGCTACCCTCTTGTAGCTCTAGCTCGTATGCCACCTCGCCTACCCTATGGATGACTTTGTATGGCCCATAAAATTTCGGCTTCAGCTTCTCTGCCCTGCTCCTCTTCAAGGAGGACAGTCTGTATGGTTGTAATCATAGAAAAACCAAGTCCCCTACCTCGAAATTGCACTCTACCCTCTTCCTGTCTGCATAGATCTTCTTCTAGTTCTGAGTTGCCTGCAAGTTTTCCTTTATTACCTACAGGATCCTCTGGCTCTCCTCCACCCATTCTTTGGCCCCCGAAACCCTGCTATCCCCAAACACAGTCTCCACAAAAGAGGGTGCATCATATCCATACAATGCTCTAAAGGGTGACATTCTGATAGACATATGGTAAATCGTGTTGTAGCAATACTCACCCATGTGCAACCATCTCACCCATGTGCATTGTTTCCCTCCTACATAGTTCCTCAAATACCCCTCCACCCATTTCTTGACAATCTCTGTCTGTCCATCTGTCTATGGGTGGTAGCTGGTACTAATGTTGTAAAACTCGTCTCGGCGAACAACTCGTCGGGGTCCAGAAAACAACGTTTCGTCAAACTCGGCAAAACATCGACAAAAACTCGGCAAACTTAAAAAAATACAAAAATATTCATTTTTTTTTAACTTTTGAAACATTTAAAGCAACAATAGCATCAAATAGACAGATTGCCA
>ML839714.1:52442-63618 GCA_009831015.1 Picea engelmannii | reverse complement strand
CACTTTTGACTTAAAACTCCTAAGTCAAAGTGAAATTAGAATCATAAAGTAAAGTATGAGGGTAAAAGTCTTCCCCCTTTGTGCTTAGAGACTCATAAGCACATGGGGACCACTTTCCAAGGTATCCAAATCTCAACAAAAAACCCCAAGCAAAGTATTTTGTTGGGGATAGATCTATAGTAGTATTGTTGTAGATCTATGTGAGTTATTTTTCTTTGAGTTTCCAAAGTAGTTTGTATACCATTTTAAAGGACTCTCTTTCTTGTCTCATTGTGTAGCAAGTATTTACAACTTTGCAGGTTACCAAAGCTTGGAAAAGAGGACTCCAATAGCTTCATTTCTCTTCACTAATATTTATGTTATTATATCAGCATTTTTTTACATAATTTCTTCACTTATTTCTCTTCTAAATCTTGCAATCTATCAAGTTTTATGTTCAGATTTTTAGTATAAAATTTGTTGTTTTAGATACTAACAACTACTAACACATTTGAAGTGATTTCTAGCAATTTCCAGCACACTATACTTGTTGTTTTTTGTAGGTTTTCGCCAGTCCAAGGGGAGGTGCTGTCCAATTTAGACCACAAGGAGCCCAAGGAAGCATCTAAAGGCCTTGGTGCAAAACCCTCTCCCTCTTCTTTCTTTCCAAATCATTGTAAGCAGCCCAAGAGAGTCCCTTGGGCTTGCATTCTTTTATCATTTTCATAAGTTGTAAATTATAAATTATTTTCAAGCTTTGTTTATGCCCACACCTTGCATGTGAGTGGCTTTGCCACCCTTGCAAAATCGTGTTGGCTAGTTAGGAATTTAATTTTTTGTTTTCCTTAATTTGTTTGCCCCACTTCTCCCACAAAGGGAAGGTTGAGTGGTTAGTGTTAATTTGCTCTATTTTATTTCCAAATTATTTACCCACCTTGGCACAAAATCGGTAGGCTTGTCCTCCACATTGTGCCATAGTTCTGAGGTTTGCAATTTCATTTTATTTTTTTTCCACGTTTGTCCTTAAGGAAAAGTTGTGTGGCTAGATTGTTCATTTAATTTATTTCAAGTCATTTTAATTATTCATTTGTGCCCACACCTTGCATGTGAGTGGCTTAGCCACCCTTGCAATATCGTGACGGCTAGTTAGAATTTTGCCCCATATTCCCTCCCCTTGCCACTTTGTGGATCTTGGGTAACAAGAAAGGGAAAAGGATTGTGTGGCTAGTTTAATTAGGCTAGAAAGGGTTGAAGTCGGGGACAGTTTCAAAGCACTACGTGTCCTCCTTGTTGAGCGCCCAAGCATCTTGGATTTGACCTGCGGAGCTAGAGGGGAACCTTATTGTTCGCTTGTTGAGCACCCAACACTTCCTCTTGGTTGAAGGAATAAGGATTTGGGGTAGTCACATAGCTTAGGCTTGCAACTTTCACAACTAATTGCCCCTAATTCAAAGAAAGACCTAAAAATATATTAAAAGTAACCTACACACATTGCAACAATTTCAACTCACATTTTCTATATTTCAAGTTTTGCCATTCCTTTACTTTCAAGCAATTTACTTTTCAAGCAATTTCACTTTCAGGTAATTTCATTTCATGTGAATAATTGTTTTCAAAGTATCTTTCATTTCAAGTAATTTTTATTCATTTCAACATAATTCTTTAAAGTATAAAGTTGTCTTTCAATTCATTGTATTGATATCTCATAGATCTATTTCATTTTTGTAGAAGCATCTTGCTTTGTATATATATATTTCTTTTGTGTATATTGGAATAATTGGGATTGGATAATCTTTAGGCAATGGTCTAATTCTTGTTAAGTAAAAGGTTTGCTTGTCATTGAAATATTGCATCTGAACGATTGTTTATCATTGGGTTGGGTCTCCCTAATCAACATATCAATTAACTCCTAGAACTTTAATAAAAACTTCACATAGTTTAATAGGGTCTACCCCCCTTGGCTTCCCTAGGAGTGAGCCTAGACGAAAGGAGTCTAGATTGAGGTGACAGTCGGTCTAGGCTCAGTTTTGTGCCTCCAAGGACACACCAAGTGGGTTGGAGACTTCTCCACGCTTTTAGGTGTGTATTAGGATGACAACAAGGTACAAGTTCAATATTGCTCTGATAGCATGTTATGAAAGCAAAGATATGTGTGAGAGAAAGAAAAATATATTATTCATTAAAAGAGAAGTCATTGAGTACATCAACTTGATTTTCTTTTGTATGTCATATAATAAGTTAATAAACCACCACTCCTATAACCAACTTAAACTAGAGTCAGTCGTTAATGTAGAAAATATATCTTATCTCAGACAAACACTTAGACTCAATCAAATTTCAATCTCCAACAAAGCTTCAAAGCCAAGCATCAAACCACACAACTGTACTTTATGAGTTGAAACACTAATAGACTAAGATCCAAAATAAAATAGCAGCGGAAATAACTCTTAACAGCAGACAAAATAGCACATTTGGCACTATAATTCAGGGCTATGCCCCTTGACGAATCCACAAAAAAATTGACAACTTAAGGAGAAAATTTCTTATTCAACTCTAGGGAAAATATCATTGTTTACAACAACATTAATATCAGCATGAAATACACAGACTTATCTCACTCTACAACAAGATATTTGTCTAGAAAACAATGCCAAATTGTTGTCTTGAACAATGTGCTTTGGTTGTACGGCCTGTACGACCCTATACAATCAGCAACAGCCACAAAACTGTCTAGAAAATTGTGCCAGAGAGATGTGGTATAGTACAGTACCCTGTTGTATGGAATATTCTCAACAAAAATGTCTTGGAAATTGTGCCAAGCAGCTATGGGAAGACTGTCTTGATTTATGTGCCACACTCTTGTTGTTTGGCCAGCAATCACTACTATATGGCCCTTCCTGTAGCAGTTGTATGGACAATGCTGAACTTTCTTCTTGAGATGTGTGCCAATCCCTTTCCTAGGGATGTGTGACAACCTCCCTTGTTGTTTCTCTTTCCCTCCAAGCTCAGAAACTTCTCTTGGAAAACGTGACCCTTCACATTCCCTCCAAGCTCTCCTCAAGATGTGTGCCCCTCTCTCCCTCATGAGCTTCCTTTATCCATTTTCAAAGTGTAATTGTCCTAACCCTTGGTCTTCCAATGAGATTGACAGTCAAGATCTATCTTTCCCTCATGAGATCAACGGTCATGACTTAATCATTCGTTGAGGTCACTTAAGTCACTAAAATGACCCACAGCTTCATAAAGTCACTTTTTACCCATCAAAAAATAAAAGCTCAACTTAACTTTATAAAATCGCGTTATAAAGTCACTTTATAAAAACACATTATAAAGTCACTAGGGAGAAATGTGCTCGGTCACTTCTGCATGCTAGGCACCATTAATGCAGAAATATCTCCAAGCTACCAAATCTAACAGTTAAGAGTCAAGACAAATGACCCTCTTAAAAATACTCTCTTTAAAATCACTTTATTTATCATTGGGACTTATGACTCTTAAGTTCTAACATATTAATGAATGTTACCTATTGTCGCCTTTATACACACCTTAGGTAACGTGGAAGAAACCTTTAATCCATTGGGTGTGTCCTTGGGGGCAAGTTTCGAGTCAAGGTGTTGTCACCTGATCCTCAACTCCTGCATCTAGGCCAACTCCTAGCGAAGCCAAGGGGGGTAGTCATAAAAGGAAATAATCTAAAGCTTGAACTAAACTAGGTACAAGAAAAAGAGTAAAGGAGTTTATTGCAACAAGAACAACAATAAGTAAATCTACACTAGTAGCATATATCATTTACTCATTCACTACAATTGCTTATGAAAAAGATATTCAAACGAAAGAGATATACTTGCACACAAGATAGTCAAATGGATATAAATACCTACAAGTAAATAACCATAAGCAAAGATATACTTCAAGTTAAAACAAAAATGATTTGTAAATTTAAAAGCTTGAAGCAAATGGCTTCTGAAAGTAAAGATATAAGACCAGTGCCAATATTGTAATGTAGATGTAACGTTGTTGAGATAAAGATTTCCCTATGGAGATGTCCTTGTAAAACTTTATTAAAATTTATTAAGGTTTGATTAGATTAATTTTATTGCTTGTGAAATTTGTAGTGCAAGAAAGAAAATCTAATCTAGGATGTGGTCTCTCAAGAGACTATTCCTTAGAGTGGAAATCTGTAGAGAGTTTGTCGAGACCTAATGGCTTCACCAACAAACTCACTGAAGGTGTCGGATGTCCAACACGGAGGGGAAAAAGCCCGAGGTATTCCGCATGACTTTACACACTCCCTTTAGGCATTTTTCCAAACCAAACAATAGAAACTTTTCGAGATTGTCCTAAGTTAAACTAGATCCAAACTGACCAGCCCTGATTTTGATGAGTTCCCCAAATCGAGCTAGGCTCGCAAGGGTTCAGAGCATACATCGGGGAGCTAATGGGATGGGTTTATTTTCCAAATTGAAATTGCATAAAAGTAAATGTTTTTTAATTACTACTGTCCATCCTCTTTGCAGAGGAGCTGAGGGGATTGGTTTATTTGCAAGAAAATAAACAAATGATGAAATGAAAGCTAAGCTAGCAATTAAAATTACTTTCCCAAATTGAAATCTAAACTAAGGTTTGTTAAATTTAGAGATGCTATTAAGTTCTTTTCAATTTACTAGACAATAATAGCATAAGCAGGATCACTGAAAGAAACACAATCACAAGGTACACAACATTTACCCTAGGAAACCCTCATGGGGGAGAAAACCCAACAAAAACTTCCTTAATATAGATTGCCTCATACAATGCCAATATAATAAACAAAACACTAGAGAATATCCAAGACTGAGGAATGCACTTCTCTCTTCCTTATTCTGGCAACTGCAGCTTCCTTCAAACTTGCACAAAAGATGAGTGACTTGAGTGAGTGAGTGAATGAGGCGCTAACCTCTCTTATTTATACTAGCTAAGGAGCGCTAGGGTGGTGTCTCTTCATCAAGCAGAGCCAACTTCTTCACTTAGTAGCTAAAACCACTTTAATTAACCCTAGGGGCCGACTTCTCAATTAGCATCATATAATTAGGCTTTGACCAATCCACAAAAGGGGATTTGGTCATACATAAGTCCCTACATGATCAATCCACAAAAGGGGATTGATCCATAAGATAACAACTCAATAATAAGTAGAATATACTTCATAGTTACAATATTTCAACACTCCCCCTTAACAAGAAGGGTATTCTACAACATCATCAGGAGAGAGAGAGAGGGCAGCAACAACAATAGCATCTGGAACACTGACTGGCATATCTACAAATCATCGGAAGTTTTTCTCATCATCGATAACATCATCATTCACAGCATGGAGTTGGACTATCATCATCATCATTATTCATAGCATGGAGCTGGAATAGCATCATCATCATCGTTCACAGCATGGAGCTAGAATCTGAAACATCAACATCAGTTAGCATAAAATCTATAACAACAACATCAACAGCATCATCATCAACAACACAAGGTTGGAGCAACAATATCATCACAGCACTAGGTTGGAGCAACAACATCATCACAGCACGAGGCTGGAGCAACATCATCAACAGCGCGAGGCTGGAACAACAATATCATCAACACGGGGCTGAGATAACATCACCATCATCATATAACAACATTTTGTGGTACTCTGACAGTCCCTAGGGATCTGCCCAGGAATCATAAGATTCCCTAGGATATAAAATCCTAACGGAGCTAGCACGTGGTACTCTGACAAACCGTCCTTATTGGACCTTTGGGATCTGCCCAGGAATCATAAGATTCCCTAGGATTACAAAAATCCTAATGGATCTACCACTACTAACCACAGTTGACATATACATGCACAGGTACTCTGACACACCGTCCTTGCCGGACCTTCTCGGTTAGCTACTATTGCTTCTTCTTGAACACATTCTTCCCAAAGACTGTCAAATTGGAGTTCCTCCTTTCTTGCACAGATAGTTTGGATGAAGGCATCCCAAGGTCTTGTGAGACCATTAAGAGTTGTCATTATGAGTTCATCTTCATCTAGGTTGTCTCCAATTGCTTCTATTTGTTCCTTGAATTGAGAAACCCTAGAGAAATAGTCATGAACGGTTTCTCCTTTTTGCATCTTTGTATTCTTGAGTTGGGTTCTCAAGTTCATCTTCCGGTTAATGTTCCTTACTTCATACATTTTGGTTAGGGCATCAAACATTTCTTTTGGAGTATTCTTAGAAGACACTTGAGGGATCAAGTGGTCTTTAATAGAGTCTGCAATGATTCTTTTGGCCCTAACCATATCCTTCCGGTACTTTGCTTTAGTTGTAGCATCTGCGGGTTCTAGAACATTTTCCTTGATGAATCTTGCAAGGTCATTCTCTTCAAGAATGAGTGCAATCCTATACTTCCAGGCACGGAAGTTATCCACACCTTCTAACTGGTCAACAAGCTTGGTGCTTGCAGACATCTTGACCTAGAGCTGGGAAAATGACCAAAAATTGAAAGTGCTCAGAATTTAAATCTGAACTTACCAGGAGGTGCGCTTGGCTAAGGCGAGTAGGCTAGTGCAGTCTGTTTTCAGAAAATCCAAATTTTACCCTTGAAACTGGGCATGCGCAAATCTAGACTGGTACTTTTGGTACTGGTTCTGGTTTCCTGGTTTTCTAGTTTTCTAGTACCAGTGAAAACTAGTGTTTCACTTTCTGGAGGCTCTGGCCACTGAAAAGGTGCGCTCAAGCTGCCAATGAGTTCGCTAGGCTAGGGCGCACTTCCCTAGATAGCTTTTAGGCTGAAATTCTCTTCCAATAAAAAGCCCTAATTTTAATGTACAACAACAATGACGTTTTTGGTTCCCCAGTGAAAGGTGCTCTATTCAGTCAAGCTCTGATACCATGTTAAATTTAAAGATGCTATTAATTTCTTTTCAATTTACTAATAATAGCATAAGCAGGATCACTGAAAGAAACACATTCACAAGGTACACAACATTTATCTTGGGAAACCCTCATGGGGGAAAAAACCCAGCAAAAGCTTCCTTAATATAGATTGCCAATACAATGCCAAGATAATAAACCAAACACTAGAGAATATCCAAGACTGACCAATGCGCCTCTCTTCCTTCTTCCGGCAACTGCAGCTTCCTTCAAACTTGCGCACTAGATGAGTGACTTGAGTGACTGAGTGAGGCGCTAACCTCTCTTATTTATACTAGTTGAGGAGCACTAGGGTGGTGTCTCTTCATCAAGCAGGGCCGACTTCTTCACTTCGTGGCTAAAATCACCTTAATTTTCCCTAGGGGCCGACTTCTCAATTAGCATCATATAATTAGGGTTTGACCAATCGTCAAAAGGGGATTTGGTCATGCATAAGCCCCGACATGATCAATCCACAAAAGGGGATTGATCCATAAAATAATAACTCAATAATAAGTAGAATATACTTCGCAGTTACAATATTTCAACAAGGTTGTGCTTTGTGATGAATTATAAGGTTAATTTTAGCTTATCTTTAGATGTGAAAAAGGAACTTAAGCCAAAATGCAAAAAATGACACAATCACCAAAAACATCGTTTCCCCCAGGGGGGATGAAGACTGGGATCTTGTAGCCCCATTGATTTTATTAATGGAAATTACAAAGCTCTTTTGGAATGACTTGTGACCATTCATTAGGGGGGTCACAAGTCTTTACAATGTTTTACAAGCATTTATTGAAGAAGCGGATGCTCCTGGGGGTCTCGAATGCTCCAAATCCGCCAAATTTCAGCAGAGTATCCTCCTATCTGTTCGCAAACCTGCACAAAACAGCAAGCAAACAATGAACAAAGATGGCTAAAAACACTTTGGAAGTGTCTTTGGTTATTAGTATAAAACCCAAAAAATTGACAAAGTAAAACTAGTGGAAAATGAGCAAAAGGAACTAAGAAGAGCAAGCTAAAAAAGCTTGTCTCCTTAGGGTCTTTGATTTTTGTTTTAAAACAGCAATATAAGGGCACTTAATTTGCCAAATATGAAAGTAAAATCCTTTAGAAAAGAACTAACTTTAACCTCTAAAAATTTTGAAAGAAAAACCATGCTAAAAGGAGACTTTTTTTATGCTAGATCTAAGAATTAGATGAAACTTGAAAGTACAAAATTAGATCTAGTTTATCTTAAGCATGCAAACTTAGATATTAAGAATTTGAAATGAAAAAAAGATCTAAGCACTTGCATGCAACAAAGTAACCAAAACACATAGAGTTTCCTTTGCAAAAGAGAGAAAGAAGAAACTTGTAGCCTTGGAAACTTTGGGCAATGGGGTATTTAGATGAATTAAGGAGGGACTAAGTCTTTAAATCCTTGAAGTTGTGAAGCAACAACCAAGTTCCATCACCACTCCAAGCTATGAGAACCTATAAGACTTAAAATCTTGCAATAAAATTTGTTAACAAAAATTGGTGTCACCTACAAAAGAGACTTGAAGAGTATCTTAGTTAACCAAAACATGCATACAAATCAAAGCCTCTAAATATAAATGAGCAATAGGATTAACAACAATCTAGATAAAATCCTATCCTATAGAGTGATAACACCCTACAAAAGGCCAAATTAACAAATCAAAAAAAGAAATTAGGCAGGTATTACCTCATAGATTAAGCACAAATGACATCAAGCATCCACACACATGTATAACACACCTTCTTGACCTCCAAAGTCTCTTTATTCCAAATGAAAGTATTACAATAGTATACAACCACAAGAAAGACTCTGCAACTCTAACTAATTTGCAATGGGAGAAAAGCTTTCAATATATAGCAAAGAGGGAGGAGTTTCCAAGAGAGGGGGGCACACCACTTGGAGAGGGAGGGCGCACCACTTTTTGGAAGAAGAAAACCAAGTATTGAGTTGTGGGTTGCCACCTCTCCACATCTCCAACCAAATACCAAGTGTCAACAAAATGGGAGAGGAAGAGGGCGCCACCTCTCAAGAGGTGGGCACACTTCCTCAAGAGGGCGCCACCTACCCACAAGAGGGGCGCACCTCCTCTCAAGAGTGTCTCATAACTCAATCCCAACTCATTCTTAAGTGCCACAATTGTTAATATTATGGTAGTTGCGGGAGGTATTTACCTCCACGTATAAACCAAACGAGAATAGAGTATTCTGAGAAGCAAGAAGAAACCCTAATGAGTTGGCTAATAACCCTAGAAGACATGTCGACTCAAGAGGATAATTTGTATTAGGTTATTAACCTCCAAGAGAAGAAGTCGGCCAGAAGAAATAATATATACTAAACAGACAGATACCCAGAATGAGAAGTCGGCCCAAGCAGTTAGCCAGAATTAGTATAAATACAGGAGGCCAGTCTTCATTCTAGCAGGCATTCTCAGAATTGCAGAGCAGCACTTGTGCGCACTGCAGTTACCCAATTTGTGCGCAGGTTTGGAGGAGAGCTGCAGTTGCAGCTGCTGCAGCTAGCAAATTACGCTTTGGCTTGGACTATCTCTTGGTTAGGGTTTGGACTATCTGATCAGCTCTTGTTTGATGTGCTATCCTTAGGGAAAGGTGCGCTACCCTTTGTTTGGCTATCTAGCCTAGGGTTTGCTTTCGAAATGATTCTCTGTCAAGGTTAAGGTGCTCGGAGGGTGGCTTCGGCCTATGGTTGGGTGACAATAGAGATATTGTCAATGGTAAAATGAGCACATCCATTATATTCTAACAGTTTATGGGCCCACACCTCCTTCATTCAATCTAACCATTGGAAGGAAGCATAGCCATAAGGATATTAAGCTCGTTGAAGAACTACCGCTAGGGTTTCTAGTAGGAGCAGTCACCAAAGCACTGCCGCTAGGGTTACTAGCAGGTGCAATTGCAGAAACCCTAATCCTCTCGTTAAGGCACCTTAAGTGAAGGGATTGACCTAAATTTTGGATAGACCAGTGCACCCTAGCCTAGCACATCTCTTGGTACTCTCAGCAAGCCAAGACGTCGAGTTTGAGTTTTTGGTCAAATCTAGGGTTGACCAAGGCAACCATGACTTACTCTATGAAGACAGAAAACAAGTTAGTTGGAGCTTCTAACTTCAGAGCGTGGAAGACAAGGATTGACCTCATCCTTGCCAAGAATAAATTGTTGGATATCGTGAAAGGAAAGATCGTGAAACCAGAGTTTGAAGAAGGAAAAGAGAAGAAACCAAAGAACGTTACAGTTATGGAGAAGTTCAAAAATGGTGACATCAATGCCATGAGTATCATAGTGGACTCTATAAAAGACCACTTGATACCCTACATCTCCCATCTTGACTCATCAAAGAAGATGTACGATGCCCTAACAAACCTCTTCTCAGTCAGAAACATTAGACAAGTAATGAGCAATGAGTCTGAAGAATGAGCTCCATGACATGAAGATGAATGATGACGACAGCATAACATCATACTTTGTGAGAATTTCCCAGTTAAGAGATCAACTACAAGCTATTGAAGAGATCATTTCAGAGAAGGAATTGGTAAACATAGTACTCAATGGTCCTCCCAAGACATGGGATGCATTTGCTGCAAACATGAACACAAGGAAGGAGTATCCTACATTTGAAGAACTTTGGACTTGTTGTGCTCAAGAAGAATCGAGGATCAGTGAAAAAGAGAAACCCCAAAAGAAGTACGATGATCAAGCCTTTAAAGCAAGATTCAAGAATTTTAGAACAAAAGGAAGTTTGGTTCAAGGAAGAAGCCAAATCAAGAGAAAGACATGTCAGAAATACAATGCTTCAACTGTCGAAAGTATGGTCACTACAAGAATCATTGTCCCGAGCTAAAGAAAAGGAAGGGGACACACGAAGCATCAATTGCCGAAGAAAAGGAACCTACAAAGAAGACCAAGCATGATAAAATAAACTTCTTCTTCTAAGACAAGGTAACAATACTCTTCATAGTTCTTGTACATACCATGTTTTTTGTACATATCTTGCATATCTACTTCTTAGAAGATCATGTGTTCAAAGAGAAACTATACCTATGGAGGAAACAAAAAGGATTGCTATCATTATGACTACAAGTCAGATAATACACATGAAACGATGAAATACATCAAACAAATCATGTGGAAGCTATTACAAGATAAGCCGAAATCAAAATCAATCTTGAAGAAACTTAGAAGAAGCAAAGACAGAAAGAAGTCAGCAATCAAGAGGAAATTGGAGAAAGACTTATGACACTTTG
>ML839714.1:25464-39689 GCA_009831015.1 Picea engelmannii | reverse complement strand
AAACAATTAAGCAAATGAAGAAAAATAAACAAAGTTGCAAACCACTCACAATGGCCAAGGTGGAGGCAAGCCTACCATTATTGGCCAAAGAGGGTTGAAAATAAAAATGAGATTATTATTATTAAGTGGCCACACTACCTTGTGTTGTAGACAACTGGGGTCAAACAAAATAAAAAATGAACTTGAAAGAAAAACTAATCTAGCCCAACGATATCGGGGGTTGGCTTGGCCAATCACACACCCAAGGTGTATGCAATGTGTTATTAACTTTGATTGACACAAAAATGTTGAAATGAAAACAAGAAAATGAAATATACAATGAGAGAAAGTAATAGATTCTTTACCAACTTGATGGAGCCTTTTGGGGGTGTTGTGAGAGTTGATTTCGGCAGCGTTTCCCCTTGTCCCTGGTAAGAATCTGCAAAAACCAGCAAGCAAATGCTTGCTGGAAATGCTACACAACACAAAAAAAAACGTTAAAAAATTTATGTTTTTACACAGAAATTTTTTACATAAAATTTCCAAGTTAAAGTGAAAATATTTTGACCTATCTAAGAGAGTTAGCTACTTCAATCTATGATGAAATGAAATGAAACAAATCAGATCTAAAATAGAAGTAAGGAGTGTAAGAAGATGTGGGTTGAAAACGCCCGTGTTGAGGCTCTTCCAACCACTATCTTAGAGGCAAAATCTGCAAAACTTAAGCACCATGTGAGTTATGGCAATAGAATAATGTGCAAGATAAAAGAATACTATGAACTACTTCATAATATCAACTATCCTACACATATAGATCAACAAACAATACTATCTATTGATCTACTCAAACGAAATACTTTGCTCAAGAAAACTACACCATAAAACCAATGCATAAAATCACACAATATCACCTCAATAGATGGAGCACATCAGAATACTCATGAAATGATCCAAAACCTCCAAAGCTTCTTGTTATTAGATCCAACAAAATGTGAGAACCTTGCAGCAAATACTTGCTCCAATGATCTCAAGAGAAAAATGAGCTGGAGTGAAGATGGCAAGAGCAAGAATGTGTGGGGCGAAAATCCAGTAGCATAACTTTACCTCAAAGAATGGTGAAGAGAAATAGTGAGGAGGGGCTTCTTTTATAGCTATAGAGGCAAGGTGAGGGCACTTGGATGAGTGCCATGTGTTAAAATTTATGTTCATGAGTGAATCTCAATGAAGGGGGTACACCACCTTAGGGTTTTGGCATAGATGAGTGAGGTGGATGGGTGTGGGCCATCAAAAGGTGTAATGTTAGGCTGGGGGGGCGCACTAGGTAAGAGAGAGGGACCCACAATCAATATTTGTTGAGTTTCTAAAGTTTTGGGTGTAAAGGGGGCGCCTTTCCCCCTTGGAGCGTGAGGGTTCTAGTGAATGGGTGAGTTGGGGTGTAGGAAAAGGTTATGGAGTGGGTAAATTGGGTTTGGTAGGTTAGGATGGTTTAATCTTGATCTTTTCCATCTTCAAACTAACCCATTATCTCTTTTTTACAAAAATTACAAAAATGACTTAGCAATTAAAATTGTTGTTTTGACTGACTTTGACTCCGGGTGGTCAAATGCATAGCAAACTTTGTCCGACTGAGTTGAAACTTAGTTTATGGGTGTAGGGGGTGCCATTCCATTTATTTTGAGCACAAATACCCCTATCAAAAACCCAAAGACCCAGCTTTTACAATATTTTCTCAAAAACATTTAATTAATTAAATAATTAAAATTCCAACCTTAGGAAAATTAATTAAATTTAATTAATTAAAAAAACCTATCTAGACTCGACGAAATTCCACGAAACTTTCTACAATGTCTAGCATGGTCATTTATATCATTTCTAAACAATAGCTACCAGAGGATGAGACCATTAGAACGTCGTTCACTACTTCGGAGGAATTATTGCATGTGTGAGGGAAAAACTCATGGGAAGTCAACCAGGCTGAAAAGCCCAATTGACAACCTGAGGATAAAAAACCCTCGGTGAAAGGAACTCTCCTAATGAAAACATCCCAAGGTACCTGACCTAACTATGATCCATGCAGACTTATTACATTATTAACCCACGCAGGGGTGCGGAAATTTCGTTTACAAAATTTTGTGTTGGAGGCATAAAATGCTGAAGTAGAACCAAACTGTCTTCAACATACTTGCATCTGATGATGCACATCTTCATGGCACATGAGTTGACCCCCTAGCTGAATAGGTGGTCAACAGGTCCAAAAAGGCTGACATGGCCAGTTGCATCAAATATCCATTTTTTTTACATAAAATTGAAAAATTGAACCCTAAAATGTTCAAAAGAAGTGACGTCATGCCCTTCTAGGGTGACGTTGGGCCTCATAGGTGAGACGTTGGCCTCCAGGAGCAAAACGTTAGGCCTTTTAAGGCCTCCAGATCATGCCACACGTGCCACTTGGCACACAACTGCCTCCATCATGTCCATCTGACGCTGGGTGACGTCAAGGGCCACAAGGGTGACGTGATGGGCCTCCCAAGTCCAACGTTCAGGGGGAAAGGAGAGAACCCCTGGGTCCAAGCCTGCCAAGGTGTCTCTGGTGGAACGTCCTCCTCTCTCTCCGGTGCAAGCCTTTGGTATATGTCTACCCCTGGCTGGGGTCTCAATATCCATCTGTGGACTTTTAGCCCTATGGAGGTCTGAGCTAATCATCTCCCCATATGTACCTGTTCGTCGGGCGTGGTCCTGCAACAACAGCAAGTACGCCCTCCATGGTCTTATAAGTCACAGGGATCATAGCAATGTCAATCACATCTAATAATCAAGTTATCCAAAAATGTGCATAAAACCCCCCTTTTCCCAGACAAGTGCTCGAAGACGTTATACTGTTCTACAAGCCAAGTTTGGAGGGGGTTCCAGGACATCCTATTGGGCTAATTCTCCTTAGGTGTGGGGTGTTTCCAGGTGAAGACCAATCTAGGTCATGTAAGTGCATGAGATGGTGTGGGGATGTTTGGGCAAGGAATGCAGTGATGACAGTGAAATGTAAGTCTTACCTGTGGGTGCCTCTGAAGAGGGTGAGCTGCACCTTGTCATGGATGCAATTGTTTCCTAGCCCATTCAATGCCTTTTTACTTTTTATCTTATTGCTTTTTCTTTCAAGAGAAATAGCTGGGGGACACTGCCCTGGCGTGGTGACCAGTGGTGACAGCGTTACCCACAAGCATTTCACGGAGATGAGAAGGTTGGCTCGTGATGAGACCCCCTTTATCTTGGCTATGCCACCAAGAGCCACTACCCCAACGTGGTGACCAGATGAACAGTATTGTCATACCGCTTATGCCCATGGACCTAATAGGCTGGCTCGCGATGAGACCCCCTATCCACCAACTAGGTCTTGAGTCTTATCTTTTTTATGGGTCCCTTCTTTTCTTGCTGAGAAGCCTTTTATTGCTTTCTCGGGGATCCCTTGGCGAAGCATCTCAAGGTTTGATCTTTGGCTTTTAACTTTTGACAACTATTTTTACCCTCTGGGCCTTTAGCCCCTTCTTCCCACAAGGCAAGGTACAACCATTACTAGCTTGGCAAACCCAATGCCCGAACCAATGTAGGGGACAGATGAGAGGGAAAACGATGAAAATTGATAAGTATGGAAGGAATGGACAAGACCTTTCATAAACCCACCCAGTGGCAACTCAGTCCTAGGGGAACCAACTTGCTAGGGCATTCTGTCATCCCCCCCAGGTATGGACAAGTCAAAGGTATAATGTCCAAGCAAACATCATGAGGCAAAAGAGAATTAAATGGACATATTCAAATGCTTTGAGAATCAGAGTGACACATACCATGATACCCAGACTCATTACCTCATGGAGCAAGACCCATTGCTACTTCAGAATTAGGCCGATGGGATGGATGTTGGTGTTATTGACATAATGGAGGCGTTGAAGAAGAAAGATAGGCCGTCCAGGGCCAAGCTCAAGTCAATATGGCTCTCGGTACTCTATGTCTAGGACCTGTGGGCCTCGAGACATAATCTCCTTAGTTATCCCTAGGATAGGGGATAACATGCATATTACAAATATTATATTGAATACTATTACTACACCCATCCCAACATTTATCCCACCTAGCTAGGGCCCATTCATCTCTGATAAATGAATAATTAAGTCATTTCAACAAAATGTTATTTCATATTGTTTTAATAAGATTTATTTAGTCATATCTATTAAGTGAAATTTAGATTTAGTGTTTTTCTTTTGTTTATAAAATGTAGGTTCATGTACTTGAGAAGTTGTATTAAGCTGTCATTAAAGTTTAGTTGGATATTGTTTTGATTGTATTCAGATTGATAGCCTTGAGTATATTTTGTTTTCTTTCGCTAGAAATATAATGCTGTGTGAATTATCAAAGTATATATTTAATTAATGATGCATTTGTTGCAATAGAAAATATGAGTAAAATGAGTTCAAGATCGGTTTATTAGGTGATGAGCGAAATTGATGCTTGATTTTTGTAGAGTAATCATCCATTCTTTGTAACAATTGTTAGGGCCAATTATTTCCTTTATTTTTATATGTTCTCTTTTTTTTTCCTTTCAGGCGGTGCTCGTTCTCTTGCTGTGTTTGATAATGACATAGGAAATGGATCTATATCTCCCTTAATTGTCACAGGGGGGAAAGGGGGTGATATTGGAGTGCATGACTTTCGCTTCATTGCTACTGGTAAAAGCAAGCGTCAAAGGCATTTAAAGGAAGAAAATAAGCTTCCATCTTCACCTCTAAAAGAAACCTCTAAGAAAGAGGCACATGGCTCATCCAAAAAGCTTGGTGAACAGAATACCAATGGAATGCTTTGGTACATACCAAAGGCACACCAAGGTACTTCCCTGTTGTCACTTCACAGTCCTTGTTCATAAGTAAATACCTCTATGCTTGAATGTGCATTCCTGTTGACGGTTGCAATGTGTAATGTTGATCCAAGTAGTTTTGAAGAGATGGACACAGCTTGAGATGTTAGATATCATACAGTATTATTAAGAATGCACTTCAACTGATGTTAACCATGATTTTGATCTAATGGGAGATGTAGAAAGTTTCAATGCTATAACATTTTATTGTGGATGCTTGTTTTGGTGGCAAGCATGGCATGTTCTAGCTCATCGTATCCCAGTTTAGTTCTTATGGGGTCACCATGGGATCCAACCCTACTAAAAACAGAGTTCCTTTTTCATGTAACTATACCGTTTAAGAATTTGATGCAGATCGTCCTTTGGGCTATGTTGCATTTTTCTTTTTGACAGCATTGCAACTAAACCTAGAGATGATAATCAGGGGGGCTATTAATCAGAAATATTTGAATTTTATTTTGTGAGATATTTATAAATCTCCTTTTAGGGTAAGTATAAGTGCATTCTTTCTCATGTCACGTTTCTCTCAGTGACTCAATTTTGAGATAGCACATTATTCAGAGCATTTCAATGCACCTCTAATTGAATGATACCATATCTGCCCCTCCATAAGTCATATGATATCAGATACAAAGTTACACAGCTCGACCTCTACGATGACTTTACAAAGTGTAAGAGTAAACTCATCACTGTACAAAATATCTGTAAAGAGTCAACAAGAATTATGTAAAGACTCAATATAAGACTGACAAACTAGAAAATGGATAAACTATACTATATTTGAGGAAAAATGGAGACAGATGCATTTCATAACAAGTCTACTATTTATACATAAATCTAGACATGCTCATGCAAATAGGCAAATCAAATTGTAAATGTAAACATACATGATATTTTTATAAGCCAAATCCTTCAGGCTCACGATATCTTTCACCATGAAGGCTTTAAAACAGTTGATTGCTATTTCAAAGATCAATGTTTTCAACTCTGAGGAAGAACATTGAAGGAGAGAACTTGGAAACATTCTTCAAGATGGCCTTCTGGCATGTCCAATGAGGCAAAAAATAATTTATGGGGGCGATTACAGAAAAGAAAACAACTATTCAAGCTTGAACATGATAAATTAAGGTGGGCTATACATATTCAAGCTTGAACATAATATATTGAGGTGGGGAATACATAGCGAAGGTGAGTATATTGTTTGCTAGGTATATATTCTCATTAGGGGTGTTCCTGTTCAACAAAGAGAAATTAAGGTCTGGAAGAGAGTTTGGCATTCTAGATTATGGACAGCAATTAAAGCCTTCTTGTGGTTAGCAGTGAAAGGCAGTATTTTGACATGGAACAACATACAAAACTGAGGATAATATGGCCCATATTAATCTGTTTTTTACTATCTAGCTTATGAATATCTGGAGAATATCTTACTACATTGTTTGCAAATTCAATTCAGTAAGGAATGCATGGGTAAATTAATGTATGGGAAAACAAGTTCTTTCAATTGTATATCAACATTTTGTTGAAATCAGTCTTGAATCACATATAGAATATTATTCCTATATTTGTTTGTCAGAAGTTGTGGTTGGAGTTGATATGAGCATGTTAGCACAAATTTCCACCCTCTAATTGAGCTGATATATGTGTTAGGACAGCGATGAAAACCTGGCTAATTAAAGGAGTAATGGCCCCAATTGTCACTGACCAAACCCCTCTCCGTTTGGGCTAGTTCTTGCTAGCCTCTGGGGGGAGTCCCTAGGCACAATGAAGCGCCTTGCTGGCTGATCTAAGGTCTGATTTCTGAGTTCTAAACTAAAAATCAGCGAGCTGTTGTGTCTTGAACAGCATGTAAAAGCAGTTCAAAACAGTGAGTAAATCGATCTCGTACGCTTGGAGGGAACTTGCAGAGTTAGCACAGTGATAATAGATTGGAAAACAAATGAAAACTATTCAAAACGATTGAAATTAACCATGATAAATAGTTCAGAAAATGACATATCAGATTGCAAAATTACCACAATACCACCAAGAAATAGGTTTGAAGACAAATGCACACTTCTTTATTGATGAAGCTTACAAGAAGAATGTTTGCGCCACACTTTGCAAGCCTATAACCGGTACAATGACTACATTGCTCAAAGAGGAACCACTAGACTAGACTAGAGAACAAGAGAGAAGAGAATGAGAGAGACACTATGCTGCTACTGCAATGATACGACGAAATAACCAATGGCAAGTCTCCAATATATAGCTAGTGAGGGCGCACATCCCAGGGGAAAAGGTGAGGTCGCATGAGTAGCTAAGAATAGGAACCAGGTGCATGTTGGAAGCATGTGAAAAGGCAAAAAGCAAAGTATGAGTGGATGTGGGAGAGTAGTGAGATAAGTGAGTGTGAGTGTGAGTTTGAATGCATGGAGAGGAGTGAGTGAATGCGCCATACTTGTTTAGGAACACATGATTGGAATGAGTGGCAATTTAAGTGAGAGAGAGGGGGTAGGTGAGGCGCATAGATGCATGAGATAGGCTAAACATAACTACATGTCCAAGTAACTGAGACATGCTGCCAGTTAACTAGCCATGCGTCCACATGCATAAGAGAGGAGAGGGCGCATTGAGGAAGAGGGAATGAGTGGAAGTGAGAATGAGAAAAGTGCCCAAGTCAACTGGAGTAAAGGGTTAGGCGAAGGTTATTTTCAGCGACCAACACATGAGTGAAGTTCAGTTAACTCAACCATGAGGATGACTACTCATGCGACCCCTTCTCCCATCATTAATTAATTATCACATGCTCGAATACTTGGGAATATGTGCCCTATGCTTAGGTGGATGCCACATACTTTTGTAGAGATGCCACATGTCGACCTCTGAGGGTGCCACTTGGCACTGCATGGATGATGACTGGACCTGCTAAATATAGCAGCTGCTAAAAATAGAGTCCGGCTCCTAAATTTTAGGAAATTGTCTACATCATCCAGGATAATTGGGAGGACACTGCCACACTGCTAAAAATAGAAAGTCATCCGAATACTCATGACTTTGTACTCATTGATCTCGTCTATTCGCAAGTGATCCGAATATGTGATCAGAACCAACATGCGAGCTCTGATGCTCAACCTTCTAAAAATAGTAAATTGGGACACATCATCTTGGAAAAGGTCCAAAAATTTATGGATGTCTTAAGGATCAATACTGCGTTCTCAGAATCTGAGTCTGGGGCCTAAAACAAAACTTGCTAAATATAGAAATTTCTTGAATGTCACCCGAAAAAGTGTCTTCGGGCCTAGAATCCTTAAAGGACTCATACTGTATGCTCAGAACTACCTCAAATTGCCAAGAGACCCACTCAAACCGTGTCTCCTAAATTTTAGCAACCCCTGTTATGTGTATATATCTCTCTCAAATGTATGAAACTAAGTCAACTCTGACTTTGAACCAAGCAACCATGCATTGATAATGTACCTGCCTCATGTGGGAACCAACCTCCTGCTCAACATAAGTGCTAAACTTTGGGAGAAATCTCAGTATGCCAACCAAAATGCTGCATGCTGGCTCTTAACCCTCAAGATTTTCAAGGGTGCAAATCTAGGGGTTAATAGAGCACGTTGTCGTCCTTACACACACTTGCCAACGTGATCTAATTCCTGCTCACTTAGTGTGTCCTTGGAGGCATAATGCCTAGGTTCAAAGCCCACGCTGTCACTTTGGCTTGAACCTCTTCCGTCTAGGCTTATTCCTAGGGAAGCCAAGGGGGGTAGACCCTAGTTTCTAGAAGTGATTAACGTGAAGTTCTAGGAGTTGATTTTAATTTGTTAGAAGTTTGGGAGGAGACTAACCTATGATGTAAGGTAGCAAATGCAAGATGCAAGATTTATTATGTCAAGCAAACCCTTCCCTAAGTCAACTAAGACTAGTGCCTAAGGTTGGGCAAAGGGGTCAACTAAAGTTAAGGGTGTTTTGTTACAAAAGATTTACAAGTTACTTACAAGGGTACAATTAGATACAAGATTACACAATAAGGTTAGATATTTACAACCAATAAAGAATGCTAGATATACAACAATATAACAATGGAATAATAGAAACAAGCTAACCACGTGTGTTTATGTGTAGGAATTTAAAGACATCAAGGCATGAAATACATTAAAGGCACCAATGTTCCACAATACTTAAGACGTTTAGCCAATTACCCACAAAGCATTACTTGTATATAAGATTGAAAGATTATTCTTGCAAGTATTAAACCATAAGATATGCCAATTTGAATCAAGGTTATTAATTGCTTAGTGAGTTAAGGGTTTTAAGATTTGAAAGATTTTAATTACCCTAACTAAATGTTTGACCAAAAACCTCCTCCCCCAATTACCAAATGGCTGCTAGATGCTCAAGAAGTGAGGCAACGAGGCCTACCCTAGCTTCACAGGTCAACCCTAAAGAACCGAGTACTCCCGGAAAGGATGTCGCGTGCCATGAGACCGTCCCCGGCCTAGCACCTTTCGTTACCTTCCTCAATCCCCGTTTTAGATGGCGAAGATGGTGGTTTTAGGTACCCTATTAAGTCTATTAAGTTTATATATCAATGGGTTAAGTATTTAGATGTGTTTGAGAGAGTTTTAGTGGCTTTTAGTTGCCTTGAAATGGTGATTTTATGCCAAAACCAAAACTTTTATGAGCTTACAAGATGTGTTATTAAGCATGAAAATTAAGCACATTAACAGATGTAAAGCATGCAAAAGAGAGCTGAAATGAAGAGTTATTGCATCACCATTTATTGAACCTGTTAGTGATAAAAACACACTAGTATTTTTATCATTTTTTCCATCACTCTTCAAATGATTTATCGTTTTCCTTAGTTTCTTTCTAGTGTCTTGACCTCCATCTTTTCCATCAAGCTCCCGATCGATTGTGATTACTCCTGACTCTTGTGACTTTGTCCATGACTTCCATTCCAAAAGTTAAAAAAATAAACTACTACTCTTGCCTAAAAACCCTAGTTTTATGTTTTCAAATAAAAATTATGTTTTTATTTTGTAAATATTAACAAAACAAAAATGTTGTGTACACAATTGACCTAAGGCCTACGACTAGACCTCAGTGATACATTCATATGCCTATCAAGCTATATGGCCTTTACCAAAATTTGGTGGCCTACAGATTTCAATGCAATGAGTTAATCCACATAACAAGTTTTGGCAACCAACACATAGGTCGTATCACAAGTCGACACACAAAGCCCAACGCAAATGCCAAATCTACCATACACAATACAACTCATCGATAGAACTATGAGAGTGTTGACATTTCTGAAGGTTATAATATCTAAGCATCCGATATATGTGGGATTTACTCCCTGAGGAAATAAAGAATAAATAAATGAAACAGCCAACTGCCGAATGTCCATTTTCCAAGTAGATGAATGCATGCGCAGCTGTTTAATGGTGAATATAGCCTGGTGGTCTAAATGTTTGACAGGTTGAAAGCATATGGTCACAAGCAAGAGCCACGAACAGGTGGATTTGAGTTAAGCTAACGATGGGAATGGACTCTTACCTCGGTATAAACACGCAGCGGTCTTTGTAGGTGAAAGGTTGCATGTTTCAGGAGGTGCTCTTAGCGAGGAAGGATGGTAGAAGGGTTTCCGGCAATTTCAATATTTGATACTACTGCCAGATTTTGGGTTGATCAAAACAGAGTTGTTTCCTCTCCTTGAACAAATAAATTTTACACAAAATTTGATTCATCTTTAGATCTTCTAAAGCGTGTGGGCATGCAACAGCTTCTATGGTACAAGGGTTGTAGATGCACAGCGGTATTTTACCCTCTCAGGGAAGCTGGGCTGTTTCGTGGTCCTCTCCAGAAGATTTTATAACAAAGAAGGCGGTGCCAGTGGGATTTGGAACTGTTGTTCCTTTGTAAGAAACTATTTACCAGAAAGAAAATTTAAATAGCACACCGCAGACTATATTAGCAACTGGCTTGGAATCCTCATTATCTTTGAAAGCAGCGTCAGAAGCACATGGTGGTCGTGATATTCATGTTCAAAGGCCTTCAACAGATGGAAATATTTCATCAAGCAAAAATGATTTATTAGCAAGGCATCTCAGAGAGAGTGCCCAACAAGGATCTCTGGCCTATATGAAAGGACAATTAGAGAAGGCATTGTGGAAAAATGTCAACAGGTGGGACATCAGTTCCAGGGAGGCAAACATGACGGCAGGAACTTGAAAAATGTTCAAACGGGGGAGAATCTGAGTTTGCAGGATGCTGACTGTCAAGTCATTGCCAAACACTCTGATTTCTTTGTACTAGCCAATAACAAAGAACCTATAGTTTTAAAGCAAACAATACATGACCTGCGTGATGTAGGTGTTGATATTCTTACATTGGGACAACATTTATAGCCAACACCTTTGCATTTCACAGAAAAAGAGAAATGGAGGCTCTAGAAGAAAAGCCAGGGAGAAGAAAACTAAAGGCAGATAGCTTCTGTTGATCATTTGAACGGAAATCCAGATGCATTCTTGTTAGCTTTGAAGTTCATGATACAAAACATTTCGGAGATGAGAAATCTATGTAAATTGCTATCACACGCATGCAATCTAAAGTGGCAAACTCATAGTCCAGATGGTGGATAAAATTTAAAGAAGATTTCTACATCCTCCAGCACACAGAGCAGCTGTCAAAGATCTTTTACTTAGATAAGAGTTCGACTCCTTTAATATGGGATCAAATCTTTTTTTTAAAAGCACTCTTTCCGGTGGTTTAGGCGAGCCTGGAAGTGCTCATTAACCACTGAAAAGCAGCATTTTTGGTGGATAAGAAGCTTAGATCCTAACACAGTTAACCACCGAAAGCCTGTAATGACCAGAACACTTGAATTTTTGCCCAGATTGGGATTTTTCGAATCAGAATGAGACGAAACTTCTTTGAATAGTCAGATATTGAATTATCAAGTCAGATTCAAAGATTATTTATAAGGGATAAGGTAAGAGGAAGAGTTTTAATCACATTTGGCATCTTTTCATAGGCAAAATTTCAGGGATTTTTGGCCACACATCATCAGCTCGAATTTATCTTTAGAAGAACAGGTCGAAGAAGCCTTGGAAGGCTAATCTTCATGTCATCAACAGTCAACACATCTTAAGGACCAACTCATAGAGATTATCCTCCTTTTGGGGTTTATCCCTATCTTTTTGTAAATATAGTTTGACTTTCTGTTTTTAGTAAATTAGATCCATTCTTTCAGGATCTGGAAACTGTTTGTAAAGGCTATAAAGCCTGGGAATTCAGTTTGAGTAAGGGTTTCATTTTGTTTTCTACATGCTGCCACTGTAAGAGAGACCTATTCTTATTATATGAAAAATTGCAAGCTTCCTTCAGTTGTGTTGTCAGATTTTCTTTTCTGTCCTCTGATATCTTATGAGTGAAGGTTCTTTATTGACGCTCATTCAATCTGTATGTGACTGTCATCTCACTATTGATTGTTTAAGTTGATAATCATAAGATATTTCTTTAGTTATTAAACCCATTGTGCTTGTTTTATATGAGTATAGTCTGGTTCAATCGCTGTCTTCTCTACCTTTTAATCAAACCTTGTCTGACTGTATTACTAGAAGGCCTCGTGAGAATTTATATTTCTAGACAGTCTTGAAAACACAGTCCAGTCCCTAGATATTCATCTTGATCCAAAAACCACATCAAATATTAAGAAAATATTTCCCAAAAAGAGTTAGTTACCAGGCGTCTCCGACTTACAGCCTAGGAGAGTTTCCTGGAGTTATAACAGAACCACAACATGTAAAACTTGTAATGAAAGAATGTTAATGAACAAGGGCAAGAACAATTTGCCAAAGAAAGAAAGAGAGCTTCAACTAATCACCACTTAACCATGAGTGTTAATGCATTCAAGAGAGATAGTTAAGCATGAAAAGAACTTGTTGAAACTTTAGATGTGTGCCTACACTATTGAGATGCCCAACATTACTTTAAACTTAAGTGATGGCAAATGGCCTTGTTATCCATCAAAGTTGCACTAGGATGGACTTCCAGCGAGTCGCCAAAGTTTGAACATTGTTGTTCAAAATTCAGAGTTCAGAAGTTCAGTTGATCGTAAAGACCACCCTTTTCTCTTTACATTTCCATAAAAAATTGTAATAAGAGATGTTGCATGATGAACTTGTAAAATGTCTTAGCCACCTTAAGTCCTAAGCATGAGTTATACTCTGGAGTTTTTTTCACTTACTAATTATATTTTGTCGTTTTCAGGCGATTTATAATTTATGAGTTTTTTCACTCAATCCCTCCAGAGCTGGAGTATATGCCCATGGTTAGGCTTGAGCATGGATCTAAGCCTAGTGTCAATTGTATATTACCATGCTAAACATTCTCCTAGAGTCTTATGGAAATGTACTAAGTCCCCCTTAGGACTTTTTAATTTTTTCAGTTAATTAAAAAATTGCTAGAATTCGGCAATTTTTAACTAAAAAATAAAGATGTATTAAAAAAGTGGTACTAAGGGACTTAATATGCCATGGGGGTGCTCATTTTTGGACCCAGAGCACCCATTTTACCTAAGTACCCACTTGGTTGAGTAAAATTAGTGATTTTAATCACTTAACAATTAATTTTACTCCAAAAACCCAAAAAACTAAGATAAAATCATAAAAGGTCAGCAAGTGCTAATTTTGGGGAACTTGTTTAGACATGTTGGAGGAAAAATAAAAGCCTAAAGGTCAAGGTGGAAGTCATAGAGTGATGTGTGATGGGTCAAAGACATGGTTTATGGCATGTGAACATGTGCTCAAACGGAGGTGCGCACCTCTCCCTTGAGGTGGTGCACTCTCCAAGGGAGATCCCCTCCCAAATCTTTGACTCACCCAAGTGGCTGCAATGTGGCAGTAGGATAGGCATTTGGCATAAGGAGAGGTTTACAACTCGCCCTTCCTCCTCCTCTACTTGCCCTCATCTAAGATACACGCCCCTCACACTTGGCATGCACATCCCTCTTGGGATGTCCACCCAAATGTGTATAAAGCAAGGCATTCTCTCCCATTGTGAGTTAGTTGGAGCTCTTGGAAGAATCGCTTGTGTATCATTGTTATTGTACTATCATTCTATATTGGAATAAAGAAAGGCTTTGGAGGCAAACTTGGTGTGGATCTCATGTGTGGATGCTCACTGTCTTGTACCAATTTTTGAGGTGAAATTGTTTTGATGCATTTCTTTCAATTGATTAAATTGTAGCCTTGATCTATTAAACTTGTTTGATTCTTAGATCAATTATCTTTCTTTTAACAAGATTTACTAAGCTTGCTTGCATTTTAAATATTGTTGATGCTCATATGTAATCAAA